>WWET01002188.1:259394-278901 GCA_011038615.1 Limnodynastes dumerilii
TATATATATATATCCAGATTGCTATATCTATATCTGTACATATAAATTTGTGCAGTGTACTAGCCATGCCCACATGGAAACATGACCAGGCCTTCTGAGGGGCAGTGCCCTCTTTCACCCATGGTGCTAAAATGTCTAGTTATGGTCCCGCTCTACAGCCTTTTTGAAACCCTTCATTAGTGCAAATACACACAAAAAGTAATTAAATCACTACTGTAGCGTTGTGCACGTATAAAATATTTTGTTTTATTTATTTTATTTATTATGTAATTGTTTTTTATTTTTTCTAAATTCATTGGTTTTTATTGTTTTGGTGCATTTACATTGTGACAGATTGTGACAATTCTTACCCTCCATTTACAGTATACTATACAGTGTACTACCCCACAGTTATTCACCATATATGGTCAGGCAGTTGCATTGAGCTCAGTGGTAAACGCAAGATTTTGAAAGGGGCTCTCCAATGCATGTAACACATGTGGGGTATATTAGCATAGCTGCCAACATTTTGGAGCCTGAAAATGGGACAAATAAGCTCCGCCTGTCCAAGCCCTACCCCTAGCCTGTGAGTATGTGTGTGTGTGTATGTTAGGGAATTAGACTGTAATGCGGCAGAGGTTGAAAGACTGTTTAATACAGTAAAGAGCTACATAATATGATGCACTGTTAAAAAATAAAAACACATGCAAAATGACAATACTGATAATATGGTCATACTATCTATCTGCCAGGACATGTAAGACGTCCCTTAATGCTCTTTGTGACAGCAGGACAGTTATATTGTAGATTTGAAAATAATCAAAAATTTGACATTAAGGAATTGCGTTGGTTATTGGTTGTAACAAGTCCTGTTTTTGATATTTTTTAGGTGATTTATAAGTTACTTCTTTCACACAGTAAAATAGTAGTTTTATATTGAAGGAACAGATCTAATAGTAATAGTAGTATACAATGCTTTAGTAAAGCTTGTGTCAATGCATAAGAACTGTGGAATTTGTTGTGACACGATCCCCTCCTGCTTTCCTATTGCAACACAGGCCAGGACCACCATCCTCCATGTCAGTCTGCCTCATATGGCCATGAAGCCATGCCCCTTTTTCGAATTTTGCACTTTTTTGCACTACTGCTTGGCTGCTTTGTGCCCATATGTTACATGTACTTGCATAGTAATCCACAGGTTCTGTTGTGAGTGCTTTTAGTTTGCATGCCACACTCATGATTTGAGTGTGCATGTTCAACATGTACACTGTGTGTTGATGTGTGTGTGCTTTAGGATCAGCCCCAGTGTCATTATTTAGGTAGGAACGAGTTCCTGGGTGTAGCAGTATAACACAGAAAAATGTCACTCAGACCCTTAAAAATAACTTTGTAAATCCAAAACGTTCCCATCTTAGCTTATACCTTCAGTATTTCTGAATCACTGTGTACTGTGTACTGTGTTGCATTAACCAAAAGCTGCACACCAAAAGTGAACATGGTATTCTGTAAACACTAAACCAAGCAATGAGCATTAAAGTTCATATGGGTTAAGAAAGACAAATTTATTGCTATGCTTAAAAACTCCACAAAAAATAAGAAAACATATATTTAAAAAACTGGTGCGTTAATCGGTATTGAAGTGAAGTAATAGCAAAATAGTATGTGTCAGATAAGTGCTTTCCACCTCTATGTCTGCAGCCACAAGGCAGTAATAGATTACAGGATTAAAAAGTAATAAAGTTCAGGTACTAGGGTATATATGTTCGGAAATAGCAATGTAATGGAATGCAGAAAAACTGAACGATCCCCCATTAAGACTAGTGAGCCAGATCCTTGCAATATTCCTAAAGATAGGTTTTTTAGCAACTTATAAATTAGTCTCTATATGAATCTATGTGATTCCTCTGCTATATCTAAACTGCTATATCGCTATAGGAAGTTTCTACACAAGAAAGGAGATACCTATAACTTTATTTTACAGTGTCTTAGAATGCACTTTGGTCTTTGGTTTCTTTGTCTGTCTGTCTATCTGTCTATCAATTCATCTCCAATAACCAATATTTATGACAAACAACTGATTTAATTAGCAATACAGATCCACAAATAAGGAAATAGAGAAAGATTGTAGGATATAGGATTATTGTGCTCCTATTTATTGCTTGTTTCTAAGTATGTAACCCTAACTATTCCTACTGTCAAGGATATCAGTAATAATACATGAAAAGTGACAGGTGGTAAAATACAGTTAAATTACAATATATTAAACTGATGTGTAAAATTTATAAAAATAATGAATACATATTTTCTCTAAGATTTGAAACCACATGACCAGGGGGCAGTGGTGCTCCTTCCAAATGATTCAAGAGCTTATTATAGTCCAAGTGTGAAGCAAACCAATTGAATTTAAAATGCAGAAATGATCTACAAATAAGATGTATTTAAAAAAAAAGTATATACCAATTACTTGAAAATGTAATGACTCTGAAGAAAGATATTGGCCCTAATTCACACTTAAGATGCAAATAAACACGCATGGATTGCAAATATATATGCACCTAAGGGGCAAGTGCACTCCCATGACACTCCCCTTGGGCTGGACCCAGACTTAAGTAAGTGCTTGAAATTAGTTATCAGTATCAAACTGTTATTTTGACTTGGGATAGGAAACATCACCTCTCAACTCTAATACTGTTTGCAACAGATGAAATATGACTCCCCTGCAATCAACATGGTTTAGATCAGGAGTAACTATTTTCAAGCACTTATTTAAGCTTGTTCTTATGGATTTTTGCAGACTTCCGCCACCACAGAGCTACCTTAACTCTCCGTTTGCATCTTTATGCGGATTTTGCTAAAGTACGTATGTACCCAGCCCATACTGCCCTAATTGAATATTACCCCCGCACCTACTTTTCCTAACTTCCTACTTACTGAGTGGTGGCACACTCCTTCTTACAGATCTCACTAAGACATGAAATCAACCTCTCTGTACAACGGGCTTCCGTTTGTAACATCTATAGCCTAACCCTAACCCTTTATACCCCGCAGCCTAACCCTAACTCTCCATGCCCTGCAGCCTAACCCTAACCTTCTCCTAAAGTCCTAACCCTAACCTCATACCTGCCGCAGCCTCCACAGTCAAACCCTTACCTATAACCCACCACAACTGCTGCAGTCTACTGGGAACAAGGAAATAGGGTCGATCAGAGAGGCAACTGCATCCCTTAAAAATCGGATGTCTGGGTCTCATCCATGTTTACATTTCCAGATATTTTGACCATAAATCTAAGGAGTCTATTAGAAATCCATAGCATAGAGGAGTTACATAGAAGTAAGAGCTGACTTGCGATAATCCTGGCTTATAGAAAGTGACGGCAGATAAGAGCCACATGGCCCATCCAGTCTGCCCATTTGTTTATTTAAAACTATACTGACCCTATTTACTCTCAATTCAGTTTCACTTAGGATATCCTTATATTTATCCCAAGCATGTTTAAACTGTTCTACTGTGTTACCCTCTACCACCTCAGATGGGAGTCTATTCCACTTGTCTATCACCCTTATGTAACTGTGGTGGGCCTCTTTTCCAAGGATGGCTCTATCTTCCATCTTCTTCTCATCTGCCCTTGATATTGCTGTAGCTAGATAATTTTTCTTACATCACTACCAAAATTTGAAAATATGGATGTATCTTTCATTATTATAAATCAAGGATTTTCTGTAAGCCTAAAGGACAAGTGTTAAATTAACTTAAATCATAGCCTATCATTTTTTATATTTTCTTTCAAAAGGGTAAGGTTATTTTTTTAATATCTATCCTGTATTTATTTTCCAAAACAGCTTATTTTTGGTTACTATATGTAAAGACCTTTAGCATAATGCTTCAACAACCTAGAATATTATATAATTGTACATCAAATAAATATTTATATGCTCCAAAGTTGGGGAATTTAGTAATAGCTTTCCAGCTATATTTCTAAATGTATTACTTCTTTGTGTTCAGTAAAGTTATATAAAGATTATATCTCAGATAAATATATCATTCTCATTTATGTGTTACATTACATAACTTTACCTAAAATACTATAAGTGTATGAGACTTAAAAGACAAGGCTCATCTTGTGCATCTATATATTTTTTAATTTTCATTAATATTTTAGCTGACTTCCAGTTAAATAAGTTATTACTTAGAAATGAAAATTAGACATACTCCTGTAAAACTATTATTTCTTGTAACATAATGAAATATATTTATAAAGAAATAGATAAAAATTGAGATTATCATTTATGAGAGCTGGGAAAATATTATAAATATACTGCCATGAGCTTTTGTTCCTCTAATATGTCTTTCAATAGCATTTTTTATGATTTTATATCAAATACAAACCATTCCAATAAGTTTGTGGCCTTTACCCACATTTGCAACCTAACGAAAAGGATAAAAACACAGTGGAACTAAAAATGTGTTTAACAATGTAAAGCATTGCTATCAGAAATAATACACACCTGGTATATTGTGATAACAACTACCGTAAATGTAAATAAACTTAAGACAAGCACTTGGCTGACCATAATGGTGTATTTTGTACCTGGTCACCAGGCAACCTTGACATGCAAGTGACATAAATGAGCAAGAAGCAAAAAGTGAAATTGTACATCTACACAAAGAAATTAGTTGCAACATTTTAAGAAAATATGGAGACTATTTAAGTAGATTAATTAGGGGAATAGTGAAATTTATTAAATTGGTCAAACCTCCTAAAGAGTCAATCAGCATAGAGAGGTGATTTGGTCAATGCACATCCCCTGTATCAGTCAAGCCCCGAGAGACCAGTCTGTGCTAGATTCTCAGTTTAGTCGCACAAGTAAAAAAAAAGGGAGACAAATTTGTGATGTGTGGCCGTATTCACAGATCTGTATTTACTACGCACGCATGTAGAAAGGCAACACCCATAACACTACCCTTGCACAGACTGGTTTTCGGTGATTTCTGCCTCCATAGGGCACCCTTAACTCTACATGTGTACATAAGCGCGTATGTTACTTACATACGTACTTGTTTATCTAACCCCGGACCTCAAATGCCCATTTAAATGATTCCCCCCCACCCACTTTCACGTGACTTCTACCATACGGATTAAAACCACGCCCCTCCGTACGTATGTTCCTAAGTGTGATATACAAGTCCGTGCCTAAATTACTTACATCCGTAAATACTACGTTATTTGCGTGGAAAAAGTTTCTTGTTGTGCAGTTAATCCGCTCCTAAAAATATGCACACAATCCGCCATAAAAATGGATCTGTGAATACGGCCTGTGATCTGTAAACAAGATGTAGTGTTGACCCAAACTATTGTTACTTGGGATCATACAGTCTCCTTGTGTCTCCTGCATTATTTACTTAATTAGTTTGAATACTTTTGATACTACTTTAATTCCACCTATCTTTTATTTACACAGGGCAAATATCAGACTGAAAAAGACATGAGAAGGAAGGTAACTTTACCATTTTATTTATTAGCATTTTTCTATTTCCCTCTAACCATATATTATGGTATGATAAAAGCTCCACTAATAGTTTATACATATTTCAGGGTGGGATATGGTATTAGGGTAATGATGAGAGAGTGTGCATCCTCATCACCATATTGTCATAATTGTTGTAGCAGGTGCAGAGCAATACACCTAAAGTTATTGCTATCACATATTTTTGTAACTGGGAATTGGGAGTAAAGGTGGATACACACTACAGTGTTTTAGACAATCAGATGATTTGTGATGATTTGAATTGGCAACTATGCACTACACAAGCTTTTAGGTTGAAGTTTAATTATTTAATCGTTTGATTGGTGAAATAAAACAGTTTAAAATTATGCGATCAATTGATTTTGTGTACTTTGCAATAGTTGGGGATGATCGTTGCAGCGTGTACACTTGCACAATATCATTCCAAACACTTGTTTATCGTGTGATTGGAACAATATTTGTTAGAAAAAGCTGTTGTGTATCCACCTTGCGTAAAAACACACCCACACGCTTAGTGCAAAGGGGCATAAATATAATCTTTCCACCCACTGTCCCCATACAGAGCAATGGAGGAAATGGGGTTTGGAGAAACTGACGCCAGTGCTTGAGAAGTCAGTCATTTCTCCAATGCTGTGGCTTTACTAAATAGCAGAAAAAAACCCAAGAAGAAATACAAGGAAAACAACTCATATTTCTGATCCCTATCCTACAAATATATAAAGTATTGAATGCGTTGCTTATATATGTAAACACAGTAACTGCATTCATTCTTCATGTCTGCATTTTATTTGTGTAAGACGCATGGGAGAGTCCTTGCCTCTCTAGGGACTGTATATTGGAAGACAGAAGCCTGTGCTGGAGTAAGGGTAAGGGCATACCTATCCAGCACTGTTGGAGATAACAATTCCATAGGTGTTGTTTGACGCTTTCATGCTTTGCGACAGTCCATCTTGTATCAGCTGAATGGCGACTGCTGGTAATTGCCGTCAGTCTCCATTCTTGAATGAGGTGGTGCTGTGAGTCCCAAAGTCACAAAGATTTCTTTGGCAATAGATAAGCCCTTCATCCTAACTCTAACCTTCCCCTAATCTTTAGTTTCCCACAGCCTAACCCTTCCCTTCAGCCCTAACCCTAACCTTCCCCTTCTTGAATCCTGACCTTACCGGCCATGTTCTGCAGCCTAACTGTAACCTTCCCCTTCTTGAACCCTAACCGTCCATGTTCTGCAGCCTAACCGTGACCTTCCCCTTCTTGAGCCCTTAGCCTTACCTTCCCCTTTTTAAGCTCTAACCCTAAACTCCTCAAGCCCCACAGCCTAACCCTAACCTTCCTTTAAGCCCTAGCTCTCTTTTCTTGAGCCCTTTCCCTAAAGTACCGTTCCCAATAGCAATTTTCTATTTCTCTTTGGCAATGATACAGCTGAGATTCGGCTGGCGGTTGTAACATTGTCACAAACCGGTCGTTCTGACCCCAATCCCCAATTCTACGGTTCTACAAAGTTTCATGAATACCAAGCATGAAGCAGATGTGACCTTAAGATTGATAACAAACAGCTAACATGAGAACAAAGCTAATTAAACAAGATATAAGTAGAACAATGTTTCCATAAATAACATATTTATAGTGAGGTAAGTCCTTAGTTCCATGCAGAAAAGTTGAGCACTGTGCTTGTTTAGATGTAAAACATTGTTTCTGTCCCACTGCTTCTATAATAATTGACACTTAGGGCTCCAGATGTTTCTTCTTCCTTTGTTACCTATATTTGTCTTTGTATGTTATTATAGAAAAGCCATGCCTATTGTCAGATTGTGGAACAGTTGGTAAATACCTCAGAGAATATAAAAAGATGATCATTATAAAAACATTGAAAATACATTTACATGAAGTTGCTATGAAAATGAATCTGCTTTTCTATTCTATTACAGACAGATGCTTTCGTAATGTAATTAAAGGTATAATTCTACCTTTGATATTTAATTAAAGCAGTGCAGTAGCTAACACAGCTGAGTGTTGCTGGTAAAAGAAATACATAGACAAGGTGTAATTACAGGGAAAAAAAATATTTTTACTTAGTTTTAGGGTTAGGGTAGTGTTAGGCCGGTTGCGGTCCCGGTTAGAAAGTTTCATTTCCGAAATAGGGACATCCGAAAGTTCCTTGTCGGATCTCTCTATTTCGAATACACACTCAGAAATGCCACCGCCGCTGCTGTAGAAGCCGCACCAGGGGAAAGGTGAGTAATCTCTCTAGGGTTAAGGTCAGGCTGCTAGGGTCATGGAAGGAGGGTTAGGGTCAGGCTGTGGGGAAGGGAGGTTTCGGGTTATGGCCATGGAAGGAGGGTTAGGGTCAGGCTGCGAGAAAGGGAGGTTTTGGGTCATGGAAGGGGATGGAGGGTTCAGGCTGCGGGGAAGGGAGGGTTAGGGTTAGAATTAGGGAAAGGATTGGGGTAGTTTTTTGCCTTACCTTTCGGAGCACCAAAAGTTTGGTGCTCTGTGGATCGATTGCTATGCCTCATCGAGGAATATGCAATCAAAATCCCAGCCAGTTCAAAACTATTCAAAATAGTGCCTTTCTTACCGTGTTAGGTTAGGGTTAGACATAGTATACTGTTAAAGGACAGTTAAGGTTAGGCTTGGGTCAATAGTATCAACCTTATTGTTATCAGAATAAGGCCCTTGTTGAGTACTTTTTCAAACACATTCATACACTACTGATCTAGGGCCGTATTTACAGATCCATTAGTTAAAGGTACGCAATTATATGCATGTACTTTGCAAAGCAACACCCATGACACTCCCCTCATAGGGTCGGGTTAGTGGTGACTTACGTCTCCATAGGGCACCCTTATCTCTACGTGTGCATTTACGTGCGTATAATACATACGTATGTGCGCATTTAACTAACCGCGCCCTCAAATGGTCATTTAAATGCCTCCCCCACCCACTTTCACGTAACTTTGTCCATACAGATTTTAACCACGACCCTTCACACGTACAGTATGTCCCTAAGTGTGATTCACAAGTACGTGCCTAATGGACTTCCGTGTGTAAATTCAACATAAATAGCGTAAAGTTACTACGCATACGCAGTTACTCCGATCGTAAAAATATGCACAGAACTTGTTAAGAGTATCCCATCGTGGACTCAGGTGAGTCCTATCAACTTCTTGTTAACTGCTATTCTGGTATAATAGACACTCCTGTGAAAACAAAAGCTTAGGCCGGCCGAGAGAAGTACTTCTGATACAGACACAGTAGTTGTATCAAGTTGTAGGTTCTCTAGTTTATTACGGGAAGTAAATTAACCACAAGAACATCTATGCAAACTGTCATTTTTGCAACAAATTTGTTTCACAAGAAATACAGTACTTGAGTTTCATTTAAAGCAAAGCAATAGTACAAAATGGATACTGAATACAAAATGGAGTTACATTTAAGTATTAACTAATTGGCACCTTTCTCAGACCCTCCTTTTAATACTAAATTAACTCCTGTCTATACCCCAGAGGATAACCCAGGACTCCCTGGGTAGGCGATACTGTCACCATGCATGTCTATCCCCACGAGTTGATGCTAACCATCCTGTCTAAAGTCCATCAGGATCAGGTGGAGGGTAATGACCGTCCTGTGCAACAGGATCCTGGTTTATCATGAGGGACTAAAACAGCCCTCTCTATAGGCAGGTTTCAGGGTCTGAAGTGTGGTCTTTTCCTGAACGTCTGTGAGCCTCTTGTTGTAATGCAGCTTCACACTCATCAATACTTTGCATCTCAGTATCAGGATCTTTAAAAACACGCTTCAGAGTTTTGTACATCTTCTTCTTGTGGTTATATGATTTGACCCGCTTTTGAAATCACCTTGGTTATACATGAAAAGCAACAGAAGAATACTTTGATTAGTACATATATTAATTACATTAATTAACAATTCCTGCTATTTTCGCGATTATTATCAACAATCCTGATAACCAATACCCTCCCGCCTGGGTTGTTAGATAATCCAGAACTAAACGATGGTCCAACTGTTCCTTTTTCAGTTTCTGAACCTCTTTTGCCAAATTCCTAAAAGTTTCATCATAAATCTCTGTCAAATTAGCTAGTAATGACGCTAGATCAATAATATATTGAAATGCTTTCTTCATGCAGCTACGATTCACCCAGGGTAGTTCAATTAATTTTCGATTTGGCTTTGGGACTTGCACTAGATCCCGCCTATGTCTGACAAGGGGTTCACCTTGATGTTGGTTGCCCACCAGCAGTTTCATATTAGCGTGGGTAACTATATTCACCGCTGGGACTATCCGGCCTAATGTGCATTTCCCATAGGCCCCAAAGGCCAACCATTTATACGCATCCTGCCCGAACTACCAGTATACATCTTCTGGCAACATGGGGGGCCTGTACAGGGCGGACTATATGGCCAGTACCCCAGATACATAATTCTTTCTAATGACATACTGCGTACTGTTGCCTTTCCTGGTCTCATTTATCCAGGCTGGAAGGTTTACATTTGGATATATTCCTATACCATCATGTATAACATGTGTGTTATCTCTCATTAATCTATATGGTTGACTCCATGTGTCTTTGCATGTCCTTTTCCATGTCCTTTTCCTGAAGACTCTGGATGCTTGCTTACAGGGTGGAAAATAACCCATGCTAATATTCCTGGGGTACACCCACCCTTGATCTGTTTCCCAATGTTCTCCCTCCCTCGGTTGTGGGATAATAACACAGAAAGTGACATTTGATTCTATAATTTGAATATTAAAATGGGGCGGTGTCTGATACAGGAACTTATACTTATCAGTGGAGCCCTTTGCCCTAGAGGTACTTGTCTAATACCAATTTTTGCTTACGTTCGCCCATTCCCCAAATGTGATTGGGGAGAACAACCAATTCTTACCCACCCCTGCTCTTGGTGCATGAGAGCAAACTCAACAGTTAGACATATTGACTGTGTATGAAACCAATTGGTGCAGTGTTATCAATGAATTCGTATTTCTAGTAATCGGTGATTTGCACTACTCTACGCACCTCTTTTCTGGGGGCTTGCCACGATTTTCACAAATACATTTAAGGGTGGATTGAAAATTTTCACAGTCATTCATCCTTCTCTTGTTTCGTATTTTGACCACATATGACCTTGACTTGTGAATTCTAGGATCTGTCCAACAATCTCTTTTACAGACAATTCTGGAGAAAGGGTTCATTGTCATGGGGCAATAATGTTCCCAGCATCTCTCCACCATTCTATGATATTTGTATCTGGGAGAATGTAACGTCTCACATTCCTTCCGGCACCTTGCCGTCTGATGTGTGGGGCAATTGTCACACATACATTTGCTCACTTCTCCAATTCCCACACATCCCTTACTCCATACATCATGTATGCTATAGGCACAACACACCAGTACAAGAATTATACTCCCCTTCATTTCTCAAAGGTTATTTTGGTCTTTTTGCAATGAGAGGCGTTTACCCAAGAATCTCTCTTTTTCAGTTTCACTGAAGTGGGCGTTGGTAGCAGCACTTGGTAAGGACCAACGTGTCGTGTTTCCAGGGCCTTCCTCACATGTACTTTCAAGTAGACCCAGTCATCAATCTGCAAACCATGCGGCTGCACACTTTCATCATCAGTTTGAGAGGATTGTACCTGTGAGTGGAGGTTAGACAAATAATCGGTAAGAGACTTAACATATGATGTCATATTTCCATGCTTGTGCTGTAGTTCCTATGGAAAGTAGCATCCTGTCTTAGGTTTAGAGCCAAACAAAACCTCATAGGAGGAATAACTTGTATCTTTCCCTGGGGTGGTCCTTACCGCAAATAGGGCTAGAGGAAGACAGTTTACCCAGGTCATAGCTTTCTGGATGCTATTTAGTCTTTCCACCCTCCCACTAGCCTGTGGCCTATAGGGGGTGTGGAATGCCTGTGTTATTCCAATATCTTTCTGTCACGAACATTCGCGACAGACGTCGCACTTACCCGCTCCACGGTCTGCCTGCAACGTTCTCCTCTTGCGGTCCCGCATCCCTGGCCATCAGAGGCTATCACCAGTACAGTGACAGCCTCTATACTCACCACTTGCAGCACAGTTCCCCTGTCGGCGTCCTACATGGAGTTTTGGTGCCCAGCGCCCCAGAGCACTGGACCGTGGGCGCCGCTATCTTGCATAGAACATGTGACTCTGAGCCACCAATGATTTCTTATCTGCTCCGGTCCTCCAGCCAATCAGTGCGCAGGGCACACTATTTAAACGCTGCAGCACTTACCATCCTCACCAGAACAACTTGGTCTTCCAAGGTGCCTGGCTGTCTGTGTTCCTGGAGTATTCCTGCGTTTCATCCACTCCTCTTCTTCCCCGGTTGGTGCAGGAATCTTTTTTGTTAAAAAGAAGGATGGAGGCCTTCGTCCCTGCATCGACTACCTTGGCCTAAACAACATAACGCTAAAAAAATCGATTGATCTCGGAAATGTTTGATGGTATCAAGGGCTCTACGGTATTTACCAAACTTGACCTGAGAGGAGCATACAATTTGATCAGAATCAGAAGTGGTGATGAATGGAAGACAGCTTTCAACACACGGGATGGTCAGTATGAATAGCTTGTGATGCCCTTTGGCCTAAGCAATGCCCCCGCTGTCTTCCAGGGCTTTGTTAATGAAATATTCCGAGACCTTCTGAACAAATCGGTGGTAGTGTATTTGGACGACATTCTGATCTTTTCCCAGGACCTAACTACCCACCGCACCATGGTACAAGAGGTACTCTCCCATCTACGGAAAAACCATCTGTTCTGCAAGCTGGAGAAATGTACATCTGAGACCGACAGCATCCCTTTCCTTGGTTTCATTCTCTCCGGTACCCAGATCCAGATGGATCCCGCTAAAGTACAAGCCATTTTGGACTGGCCTCAACCTACCACCTTGAGGGGCATTCAAAGGTTCATTGGGTTTGCAAATTTCTATAGACGATTTGTACAAGACTACTCTACCATCACAGAAGGCTCTGGGCTCCAACACTGCGAATTGGCCTGTAGAAAGTCAACAGGCATTCCAGCGGCTGAAAGAGGCCTTTGTTTCAGCCCCAGTGCTCCGACAACCAGATGTCACTCTACCTTTCAGATGACGCTTCCTCTGAAGGTACCGGAGCCGTTTTGTCACAGAAGTTCTTCGACGGCCAAATCCATCCCTGCAGTTTCTTCTCCAGGAAGTTCCTCCTGGCCGAGAGGAACTATGCTATCGGAGAGAAAGAACTTCTCGCCATGAAACTTGCTTTGGAGGAATGGCGGTATCTACTTGAAGGAGCAGCTCATCCTGTTACAGTCTTCACCGACCACAAGAACCTGCTCTACTTCAAGACCGCTCAATGCATCAATCCACGTCAAGCCCGGTGGTCTCTTTTTTTCGCATGGTTCAATCTTCAGCTTCGTTTTCGCCCGGGAAGCAAGAATCGCAAGGCAGATGCCTTATCAAGGCTATTCTCACTGGATGGTTCTGAGGAGAAAGAAGATCACTTCATCTTGAATCCTGTCTCAGTTGCTACCACTCACTCTGTTCCTGTCGGTAATACCTTTGTGCCTGTCACTCTTAGGAAGAGACTCTTGCACTGGTCCCATGCCTCCAAATTCTCGGGACATGTGGGCATCACCAAGACCTTGGCATTTATCTCCCGGGGCTATTGGTGGCCCTCACTTCGCGAAAACGTCAAGGCTTATGTAGCAGCTTGCTCACAATGCGCTCAACACAAAACTTCACGAAAACCACCGTCAGGAACTCTTTAGCCTCTGTCAGTCCCTAAAGCTCCATGGACCCATATTTCTATGGACTTCATTACGGACTTACATGTTTGCAATCAGTACAACACCATTTGGGTGGTTGTGGACCGATTCTCAAAAATGGCCCATTTCATGAATCACTCAAAGGACTTCCGTCTGCACCAGTCCTGGCCCAATTGTTCATCTCTCACATCTTCCGTCTTCATGGATGTCCAGAGGAAATTATATCAGACAGAGGGGTCCAGTTTACAGCTCATTTTTGGCGAGCACTCTGCAAAAGCCTTCAGATCAAATTGAAATTTTCCACCGCCTACCGCCCACAGACGAACGGACAGACTGAACGAGTTAATCAGGATCTGGAGACCTTCATCCGTCTGTACGTCTCCTCGTCCCAGGATGATTGGGTGACCCTCCTACCATGGGCAGAATTCTCCCATAATCAGCACTATCATGAATCCCTGGACAACACTCTCTTTAAGGTGAATTACGGATATCATCCCAGTGTTCCACCCTTCTCTCTACTCCCAGCTTCTTTAGTGCCCGCTTCCGTATCAACTTTGGAAAACTTTGCAGGAATATGGAAGAAGGTGAGAACTGCACTTCTGAAAGCCTTCAAAAGGTACAAAATTTGCGCTGATCGCAAAAGAAGTGCCATTCCCCCACTTCACCCAGGGGACCAGGTATGGCTGGCTTCAAAAAACCTTCACCTCAAGGTACCATCCATGAAGTTCGCTTCTAGGTTTTTGGGTCCTTTTAAAATCAGTAAGGTTATCAATCCAGTGGCCTACAAGTTGGACCTTCCTCCTAACCTTCGAATCCCCAACTCTTTTCATGTGTCCCTGCTCAAACCGCTCGTGATCAACAGGTTTTCGTCACCTCTGAGAAAACCTTCTTGAATCACTGGAGCTCAGGAGGACGAATTCGAAGTCAAAGAGATTGTAGATTCACGACTCCGCCATGGCCATCTTGAATACCTAGTGGAATGGAGCGAGCCTGGATCCATGCCTATGATATCAGTGTACCCAGATAAATTAAAAAGTTTCTTAACCAAGCATCCTGCCAGGACTCTGATTGGGCATCCAGAGGCCACCCTTAAAGCAGGGGGTACTGTCACGAACATTCGCCGCAGACGCCGCAGTTACCCGCTCCACGGTCTGCCTGCAACGTTCTCCTCTCGGCGGTCCCGCATCCCTGGCCGTCGGGGGGCCGTGACCAGTACAGTGACAGCCTCTATACTCACCACTTGCAGCACAGTTCCCCTGTCGGCAGAGCTCCAGGCCGTGGACGCCGCCATCTTGCATAGAACATGTGACTCTTGCATAGACTGTGATTTCTTACCTGCTCAGGTCCTTCAGCCAATCAGTGCGCAGGGCGCACTATTTAAACGCTGCAGCACTTACCATCCTCACCAGAACAACTTGGTCTTCCAAGGTGCCTGGCTGCCTGTGTTCCTAGAGTATTCCTGCGTTCCTGGTAAACCTCTGATCCTGATCCAGTCCTGGTAAACCTCTGATCCTGATCCAGTCCTGGTAATCCTCTGATCCTGATCCAGTCCTGGTGATCCTGAGCCTGAGCCAGATCCTGATCCAGTCCTGGTGATCCTGAGCCTGAGCCTGATCCTGATCCAGTCCTGGTGATCCTGAGCCTGATCCTGATCCAGTCCTGGTGATTCTGAGCCTGAGCCTGAATCAGTCCTTGTGATCCTGACCACCTCGTCACGCCAATCCGGCGCACCTCGTCAAGCCAACCCAGCGCATCTCGTCACGCCAATCAGGCGCATCTCGTCACGCCAACCCGGCGCACCTTAATACGCCAATCCGGTGTACTATTATTTGGATTTCCGGTATTACTACCTCACTCCGACATAGCCGGTCCTACTTCACTGCCATTGGACATTTCCTTCTCTAATACAACCATTGTTCACTGCTCTGTATTCCATGCGACAAACGTACATTAAACCCACTTGCTTTCAATTCACACCAGCTCGTCCAGTTACTCCCCTGGTTCCCGACACGGATTCACAAAACCCTCTAGCCGTGATACTTTCATGAATAGCTGTATGATTTCACCTGTGAAATGGATACCTTTATCTGATTCAATTACCTCTGGTACTCCATACCTGCATAGCACTTCAGCTATGATTTTCTTAGCTGCAGTTGTCGCATTAGCTTTTGCAACTGGCCATGCTTCAGGCCACCTGCTAAAGATATCAGTACATACCAAAACATATTCATATGTACCACATTTTGGCATTTGTATGTAATCAATCTGTAATCTTTGAAAGGGGAATAACGCTTTGGGTATATGACCCATCTGTGTTCTTGTTCTCCTACCTGGATTGCTTTCTGCACACTAAAATTAGTTAATATCCTAAAAACAATTAAGTTAATTGTTTTTAGGATATTAACAAATTTTATTTCTATTTTGATATGCCTATTTAGGCATTTTTTTATAAGGATTATTAATAATAAATAAAAAACTTATTATACCTATGCACTGGTGTATATATCTGTTGTTATATTTCAACTACCGCAGGTGAATTCACATTTTATAATTTGTACTATATCTAACGACAATTAGCACTGTCATACCTCTTTTTACATTGTTATATCCTCTTTTGGAAACTAGTGGGGGAGGCCCACTTTTGATTGACAGCTGCAGGGTTGTTAGAGTTTTTTTGTCTGAAGCGCCGACACACACAATATATATATGTTTTCTGCACACACCCAACACTGATCACAGTACAACTTAGCTGCCATGTAGAATCCTGGAGCTATCCAATGGTCTTGGACTTGTGAAGTCATCTGTCCTTTGCCTTTGTGGTCTGGTCCATGAGCAACCTGTAACATAGGAGAGTAGAGAACCCTAGGTAAAAACAGTTGTTCACCTTTCTGCCAAAGTCCTATAAACAATTCTATGGCTCACATATTTTGCCAGGCCTTCTTTTCTTCCTTAGATGCTTGTTGCTGCATGAGTTGCAAAGTCTTTAGGTCAGGTTGCTCTGGGGCTGTTGGCTGAAGAATGTAGATTACTGGTAGTTGCTTTACAGCTGCTTTCTTAGCTTGTTCATCTACAAAGGCGTTTCCTCTTTCTTCTTCACTCTTGCCTTGTGTATGAGCCTTTACTTTCAGTATCGCCATTGCTTATAATAGCTGGAATGCTCTGATCAGTCTGTGTATCAATTCACCATTCCTGACCGCTTGTCCGATGCTGGTTACAAAGTTTCTTTGTTTCCAGATTGCAGAGTTGCCGTGTGCAATGCCCCAACCATAACCAAAGTCCGTGTAAACATTCACCGTCTGTCCCTCTGCCAGTTCCAGTGCTCTTGCCAGCACCATTAGTTCTGCTGCTTGTGTAGATTGCCCTGGAGGGAGGGGTTCAGCTTCAATGACCTTATAAAGAGTGACAACAGTGTAGCCTGTGTACCATTTGCCATCAACAAAATAGCTTGCCCAGTCAACAAAAAAAGAAAAATTTGGGTTAGGTAACAGTTCTTCAGACAGGTTCCATGAAGGCTTTACATCAAGTTCCATTAGGGATAGGCATCCCATTAGGGATGTTCATCATGTTCTTCTTCATTGTCACTGTCACTCCCTCCTTTTATAACATCAACCAGGAGAAGAGTAGCAGGGTTTAGGACCGTGCATCTTTTGATGGTCACGTTGCTGTCACTGAGGAGGGCAACTTCGTACTTCGTGAGACGGGCTGCAGAGAGATGCTTGGTAGAAGCCTGGTGGAGAATTTTAGTTACAGCATGGGGTACCTGGATTACGAGGGGATGATCCAGCACGACATCAGCACACTTATCCTTTAGTATTGCTGCAGCTGCTACAGACTTGACACAGGTGATCCTTTTATCACATTGTCCAGAGGTGTGGAGTAGTAGGCGATGGGTTTTTGCTTTCCTCCGTGGTCCTGAGTTAGGACTCTCATGGCGTGGTTTGTGTTTCATGACAAAAGAGATTGAAAGGCTTACCGTAGTCTGGGAGTCCCAGAGCTGGTGCGGAGCAGATAGCCTTTTAGATGAGTTGTACAGATTCTTGGTGTTTCTCTAGGGATGTTTCATCCTTAGTTGCTTGCTTCTTGGTGGCATCATAGAGTGGTTGCAGGAGAAGTGATGCTCCTAGTACCCATTCTCTAACGTACCCAGTGAGTCCAATGAAAACCATGATTGCTTTTGTTCTATCACTGGTGAGATGCCTAGTACCTTGTGAGATACAATGTCCAAGAAAAACAACTTTTGTACTTACAAATTGCAGTTTGCTCTGTGAGACTCTGCAGTTTTCTTGTGCCAGAAAACAAAGTAGAGATACAGATTCTTCATGACACCTTTCCAATGAGGTTGAGGCTAGAAGAAGATCATCTACGTACTGCAGGAGCTGTGTGTCGCCTGGGTAGAGAGGGAGACATCTTCTGAGTAATTCAGACATTGCAGCCATGAATTCAGACGGGCTCGTGGCTCCACCTTGTGGTAGTCTCGTCCAACAGTATTGCTGTCCATCATGAGTGAAAGCTAGAAAAATCTGAGAGTCTTTTGTGATGGGGACAGAGAAAAATGCATTTTCCAAGTCTATGACCGTGAACCATACTGCTTTTGGAGAGATGCTGTTCAACAGAGTATGTGGGTTAGGAACAATGGGCCTGATCCAGAACTACGCTTCGGAGCGAATTTAAGCGTGGTGGACACGTAAATTCGCCCTTTGGTAAGTACTGCGCATGCGCACCATAGAAAATACGCTCCGTAACGTAGCGTAATTGTGAACGTATGGGCCATTCACGTATGTGTCACGTAAATACTTACGCGTGGGTGTGCCAATTTTACGTTTGACCAAAATACGTCTCAAATACGTGAAGTAGGCGGGGGTTTGTATTTAAAGTGTACAGTATGGGCGTGCTTAGCTGCGTAAATTCGTCTAGCCCATACGTACGTGTGCATATGACTGCGGTTACGTTTGAAAAAGTTAAGGTAGGGTTTGGAAAGCGTATCTTGACAAAATACGTACGTTCAAGGGGTGTGCCAAGGGGAGTGTAACGTATTTACGCGCACGAAAATACGCTATGCGAATAAACGTACGGCAAACGTAGTTCTGGATCTACCCCAATGGGTGTAGGTATTACCAGTCTTTTGTTTATTTCTCTTAGATCATGAACCATTCTGAAATGGACGGTGGTGTCGCCCTCTTAAGGCTGCTTTTTTACAGGGAATAATAATGAGTTGTAAGGGGATTTGCACTTACGTATTATCCCATGGTTTTCCAGGTCCTTGACTGGTACGGTGAGAGCGTCTTTTTGTTGTAAGCTGAGTGGATACGGCGAACTGAAATAGGCAAAGTGTTTAGTTTCATGTGCAGACTCACCGGTTGTACTTTTAATCGTCCAACATCAGTCTTTCCTGTTGCCCAGAGTTTGACAGGGATTCCTAGTAAAGACCAGTCTTCCACGGTGCAGTGATCCTGATGGAGTTTTCCTTCTTTGCCGTTGGTTGTACTAAGAAACAAAAGCACTGCTCCAGCAACTTGGGAGCATTGATCAGTGGTCAGGGGTGTGGAGAAAACAATACCATTCAGAGTATACTTAATAGAGGCTTGCAGTTTAGATAATACATCAGTACCTAATAAATTAACAGGGCAAGTAGAGCTGACAATAAATTCAATTGGGACCTCTTGTGGATGATTTGCTACTTGTACAGATAAAGTTTTAGTTTTTCTTAAGGTGACAGGAGCCCATGTGAACCCAGTGGTTTTGACTTTCCCTTTAGAATATATTTGAGGTGTTACATCCTCCTCTCTTAATAGTGATTGGCCTGCCCCTGTATCTACAAGACATTTAACATCCCTCCTCCCTGGTAAAGTAAGAGTGCCATACTTTTCTGTAACGGACAATGGGTAAGGGAGAGAGACAGAGGAGGTAAGAACAGGGGTACCTATGTTTCAATCAGAAAAGGAATCAGCAGGGGCTGATTTCGGCGTCCCACTGTTCCTATTCTGTTCCTGCTGCTTATTTTTCCACTGGCAGTCATGCCGCATGTGCCCCTTTTTACCGCATTCAAAGCAAACCCCGGATTGTGCACAAATCCAAGGTTTCTTACCATCACGGGGCTGATAATTCTTACCAGTGTTTACAACATAAACCTTACGTTCTGCCTTCTCTTTCTTTTCTGCCTCTTGCTCCTCTAGAACTTCTGGCAAAAGGACTTACGTAAAGATCTTCCTTACCTGGGATTAGC
>WWET01002189.1:13246-23898 GCA_011038615.1 Limnodynastes dumerilii
CCTGGGCTAAACCATGTTGATTTCAGGGGGAGTCAAGTTAATTGTATTCTTTGCATGCAGGGATTTATCTTTGAATTGCTTCCTGCACACAGATACTGACCAGCTTTACTATCACACTGTTATTTAGACTTGGGATAGGAAACATCACCTCTCAACTCTAATACTGTTTGCAACAGATGAAATATGACTCCCCTGCAATCACCATGGTTTAGCCCAGGAGTGACTAAGTTCAAGCACTTAACTAGGTCTGGATCCAGTCCATTATCATTAGTACAAGATTCAGGAATTATATAATACGATGACTTCACCCAACTATCATCTTATACACCTTCCTCATCTAAGATAATGTCCAGGACGGGAGAACTCACCACGAGCCTCTGTGATCAATGTGACTCATTACAGCATTGTGAAACTACCATTACCAGCATGCTTTCTCTTTGCTATACCTTGCCTAATAGAGCATTGTGGGAGATGTAGTTTTAAGACAATTGGAATAATAACCATTACTTTTACCTGACTTACAATAAACTTCCCATGGTCAATGTCATTGCCAAGTGCAGCCCCCCACATTTTACACACACATTAAACCTGACATGACAAAAAAGTCATAAGGTTTAAAATAAATTTTGGGTTTAATGAATTAAATAACGGGAAAAAATCGGTAATTTATTTGAACGTGGAATTAAATAGGAATTAACTAAAAATCTTATAGAGGCCACAGAACAGCTTAAAAAGTTAAGCAGTAAAATGGAAGAAACAACTGAAGAAACACTCACAACCGGCTTCAGTGACAGGAACTGAGCCGCCCGCGGAGGCTGCCCGTGCTGATGACTCAAACATGCAACAGCTTTCCGCTAAACAGGAACCAGAAAACCAAATCTATATCAACGAACCGCAAAACAGGAAAAGAGAGAAGGAAAACAAAGAATAACCCCCTGGAAGCTGCTGACCTTTTAAATAGACCTGAGGGGGTGATCAGGGCCCCCCCCCCCCCCCCCACCCCACATGGCAAGGAATAAAAANCAACTCTACATGGAAAGGAATAAGCAGGTAAGCTGCACCATTTGCATATACAAACCCAGGGAGTTTAATCTCCCTTGGGCATAGGTCAGCCCTCGCTCATACTAATTCTTCAGAAACCACTTTTCCTACATCCTTACTTTTATATCTGGAAATATTTGTAGTTTGTTTAGGGGAAAAATTTTAACTCAAACTTTTCATGGTTCTAAGCACAACTGTGCTGCAATGTATGGCCACAATAGTGTCCATTATCTCCAAGCCTCTGTAACACGCTCCATCCACACATGACCTGACCTTTTGTAACAAGCTCCATCCACACATGACCTGTCCATCTGTAACATGCTCCCAGCATAAATGACCTGTCAATCTGTAACACACTCCCATCCATGCATGACCTGTCCATCTGTGAAACTATTATTATTATTATTATTATTATTATTATTATTATTATTATTATTATTATTTATAAGGTGTCACTAGTTGTCTGCAGCATCGTACAAAATGCAACAAAATATAGTACAGACATACAGGGTTGGGATGGACAGCATAGTACATATTAAATACAATATGAAAATAATATATCACAAAAATACAATAAGTGAAGCAAGCGCAGAAAGCAAGGCAAAATGTGAGGTGTCAAGCTTGGAAGATCAGGGAGCAGGGGATAGAGCGCAGTGAGAGATTGAAAGGGAGCCACCAGGTGGGGATGGGATAAAAGGGTAGCAGAGGGTTACAAGAGGGTACAAAGTGTGGGGGAGTAGTGGAGGAAAGAGCAACACTAGGATGGAGAGCCCTGCTCACGTGAGCCAACACATTAAGTGGGAGGGAAAAACTTACAGAAGACACAAGGAGAGGGAAGGAAGTAGACTGCTCGTGTGAGTGGAGGAGAGGAAAAAGGAATAAAAGGGATAGATGAAGGATGCAGTGAGGATGGTAAGTGGAGGAGGGGTAGGTTAGCCTGAACAGGTGCGTTTTGAGTGAACGCTTGAAGACCTGAAATGTGGGGGAGAGTCTGACTGAAGAAGGGAGGTCATTCCAGTGCAGAGGTTGCAGCAGAGATCCAGGATACGGGCATGAGATGTGGTGATCAGTAAAGAGGTCAGACAGCACTGGTTAGTAGAACGGAGAGGGCAGGAAGGGGTGTGCATGTTGATGAGGGAAGAGAGGTAGGGAGCAGTGGATGAGGAGATGGCCTTAATGGTGAGGGTAAGGAGTTTAAAGAGAGGTCTGAAGTGGACAGGAAGCAAGTGGAGGGTTTGACATAAAGGAGAGGCCGAGGTAGAGCAACGTGAGAGGAAGATGAGCCTGGAAGCCGCATTTTTTATAGATTTAAGGGGGGCAAGACGGGTGAGCGGGAGACCTATGAGGAGGAGGGTACAGTAGTCGAGGCATGATATGACTAAAGAATAGATGTGGGTTTTAGTTGCTTCATTGGTGAGGAAGGGACGGATGTGTGCAATGTTGTATAAGTGGTAACAACAAGAATGAGAGAGGGCGGATGTGTGCTATAAAGGAAAGTGAGGAGTCAAATATGACACCTATGCAGCAAACTTGAGGGGATGAGGAGACAGAGGTATCAGCAATGGATACCGTGATGGAGGAGGAGACAGAGGTATCACCAATGGTTATGGTGATGGAGGGGAGGAGACAGAGGTATCAGCAATGGATATCGTGATGGAGGAGGAGACAGATGTGTCACCAATGGTTATAGTGATGGAGGACGGGGAGGAAATTCTAGAGGGAGGAAAAACAATAATTTTCATTTTGTTCATATTCAGCTTGAGGAAGCGTTTGGCATCCATGTGAATAGGGATGCAAGGCGCTCTGAAATCTTAGACAAAAGAGAGGGGTTGATGTCAGGGGAGGAGAGGTAAAGAGTGTCATCAGCGGTGGTGGTTGAAACAAAAGGTGCTGATGAGGTTACCCAGTGAGGAGGCGTAGAGGGAGAAGAGGAGCGGGCCAAGGACAGAGCCCTGGGGGACACCAACAGGGAGCGGAGAGGGAGAGGAGGATGAGCTAGGGGTGGAAGGTGCAGTCAGAGATATAGGAGGAGATCATGTACAGATGTACATGCCCTGTCCATCTGTAACATGCTCCATCCATACATGATCTATCCATCTATAACAAGCTCCATCCATACATGCCCTGTCCATCTGTAACATGCTCCATCCATACATGATCTGTCCATCTATAACAAGCTCCATCTATACATGACCTGTCCATCTGTAACATGCTCCATCCATACATGACCTGTCCATCTGTAACAGGCTCTATCCATACATGATCTGTCCATCTGTAACATGCTCCATCCATACATGATCTGTCCATCTGTAACATGCTCCCAGCCATACATGATCTGTACATCTGTAACAAGCCCTCAACCATACATGACCTGTCTATCTCTAACATGCTCCATCCATACATGAACTGTCCATTTGTCACATACTCCATCCATGCATGATCTGTCCATCTGTAACACGCTCCATCCATACATGACCTGTCCATCTGTCACACACTCCCAGCCATTCATGATCTGTTCATCTCTATCTCCTTTAACCTCCTAGCTCTCACCGAAACATAGCTCTCCCCCACTGACACCACCTCACCTGCTGCTCTGGCCTATGGAGGTCTCTCCTTCTCCCACTCTCCCAGAGCCGGTGACTGTCATGGTGGTGGCGGCGGCCTGCTCCTCTCTCTCTCATGCACTTTCTTCACTATCCCTCCTGAGCCCTCCCTCATATTCTCTTCCTTTGAGGTCCACAAACATCAGCCTTTTCCATCCCCTAGACCTCCGCTCTGGCTCACAGTTGTTTGAGATTGATGTTGCTTGGCTCACCCACTTTATCTCCTCTGATCTCCCTTCCATCATCTTGGGTGACTTCAACATTTGAAGAACATGATATCCCTATTTTATTATATTTATCAATAGGTTTTGTTATCTGCACCTATTTATATGGTCATTCTTTATTTCATATTAATAATATGCACTCAGCACTGTGTGATTTATATTATATTAATAATATGCACTCAGCACTGTGAGACTTATTTTATATTGATTCTATGCACTCAGCACTGTGTGATTTATTTTATATTAATAATATGCACTCAGCACTGTGTGATTTATTTTATATTATTTCTATGCACTCAGCACTGTCTGATATTTGTTATATTAATTCTATACACTCAGCACTGTGAGAATTATTTTATATTAATTCTATACACTCAGCACTGTGAGAATTATTTTATATTAATTCTATGCACTCAGCACTGTGTGATTTATTTTATATTAATAATATGCACTCAGCACTGTGTGATTTATTTTATATTAGTAATATGCACTCAGCACTGTGTGATTTATTTTATATTAATTCTATGCACTCAGCACTGTGATATTTATTTTATATTAATTCTATGCACTCAGCACTGTGAGATTTATTTTATATTAATAATATGCACTCAGCACTGTGTGATTTATATTATATTGATTCTATGCACTCAGCACTGTGAGAATTATTTTATATTAATAATATGCACTCAGCACTGTGAGATTTATTTTATATTAATAATATGCACTCAGCACTGTGTGATTTATTTTATATTAATAATATGCACTCAGCACTGTGTGATTTATTTTATATTAATAATATGCACTCAGCACTGTGTGATTTATTTTATATTAATAATATGCACTCAGCACTGTGTGATTTATTTTATATTAATAATATGCACTCAGCACTGTGTGATTTATTTTATATTAATAATATGCACTCAGCACTGTGTGATTTATTTTATATTAATAATATGCACTCAGCACTGTGTGATTTATTTTATATTAATAATATGCACTCAGCACTGTGTGATTTATTTTATATTAATAATATGCACTCAGCACTGTGTGATTTATTTTATATTAATAATATGCACTCAGCACTGTGTGATTTATTTTATATTAATAATATGCACTCAGCACTGTGTGATTTATTTTATATTAATAATATGCACTCAGCACTGTGTGATTTATTTTATATTAATAATATGCACTCAGCACTGTGTGATTTATTTTATATTAATAATATGCACTCAGCACTGTGTGATTTATTTTATATTAATAATATGCACTCAGCACTGTGTGATTTATTTTATATTAATAATATGCACTCAGCACTGTGTGATTTATTTTATATTAATAATATGCACTCAGCACTGTGTGATTTATTTTATATTAATAATATGCACTCAGCACTGTGTGATTTATTTTATATTAATAATATGCACTCAGCACTGTGTGATTTATTTTATATTAATAATATGCACTCAGCACTGTGTGATTTATTTTATATTAATAATATGCACTCAGCACTGTGTGATTTATTTTATATTAATAATATGCACTCAGCACTGTGTGATTTATTTTATATTAATAATATGCACTCAGCACTGTGTGATTTATTTTATATTAATAATATGCACTCAGCACTGTGTGATTTATTTTATATTAATAATATGCACTCAGCACTGTGTGATTTATTTTATATTAATAATATGCACTCAGCACTGTGTGATTTATTTTATATTAATAATATGCACTCAGCACTGTGTGATTTATTTTATATTAATAATATGCACTCAGCACTGTGTGATTTATTTTATATTAATAATATGCACTCAGCACTGTGTGATTTATTTTATATTAATAATATGCACTCAGCACTGTGTGATTTATTTTATATTAATAATATGCACTCAGCACTGTGTGATTTATTTTATATTAATAATATGCACTCAGCACTGTGTGATTTATTTTATATTAATAATATGCACTCAGCACTGTGTGATTTATTTTATATTAATAATATGCACTCAGCACTGTGTGATTTATTTTATATTAATAATATGCACTCAGCACTGTGTGATTTATTTTATATTAATAATATGCACTCAGCACTGTGTGATTTATTTTATATTAATAATATGCACTCAGCACTGTGTGATTTATTTTATATTAATAATATGCACTCAGCACTGTGTGATTTATTTTATATTAATAATATGCACTCAGCACTGTGTGATTTATTTTATATTAATAATATGCACTCAGCACTGTGTGATTTATTTTATATTAATAATATGCACTCAGCACTGTGTGATTTATTTTATATTAATAATATGCACTCAGCACTGTGTGATTTATTTTATATTAATAATATGCACTCAGCACTGTGTGATTTATTTTATATTAATAATATGCACTCAGCACTGTGTGATTTATTTTATATTAATAATATGCACTCAGCACTGTGTGATTTATTTTATATTAATAATATGCACTCAGCACTGTGTGATTTATTTTATATTAATAATATGCACTCAGCACTGTGTGATTTATTTTATATTAATAATATGCACTCAGCACTGTGTGATTTATTTTATATTAATAATATGCACTCAGCACTGTGTGATTTATTTTATATTAATAATATGCACTCAGCACTGTGTGATTTATTTTATATTAATAATATGCACTCAGCACTGTGTGATTTATTTTATATTAATAATATGCACTCAGCACTGTGTGATTTATTTTATATTAATAATATGCACTCAGCACTGTGTGATTTATTTTATATTAATAATATGCACTCAGCACTGTGTGATTTATTTTATATTAATAATATGCACTCAGCACTGTGTGATTTATTTTATATTAATAATATGCACTCAGCACTGTGTGATTTATTTTATATTAATAATATGCACTCAGCACTGTGTGATTTATTTTATATTAATAATATGCACTCAGCACTGTGTGATTTATTTTATATTAATAATATGCACTCAGCACTGTGTGATTTATTTTATATTAATAATATGCACTCAGCACTGTGTGATTTATTTTATATTAATAATATGCACTCAGCACTGTGTGATTTATTTTATATTAATAATATGCACTCAGCACTGTGTGATTTATTTTATATTAATAATATGCACTCAGCACTGTGTGATTTATTTTATATTAATAATATGCACTCAGCACTGTGTGATTTATTTTATATTAATAATATGCACTCAGCACTGTGTGATTTATTTTATATTAATAATATGCACTCAGCACTGTGTGATTTATTTTATATTAATAATATGCACTCAGCACTGTGTGATTTATTTTATATTAATAATATGCACTCAGCACTGTGTGATTTATTTTATATTAATAATATGCACTCAGCACTGTGTGATTTATTTTATATTAATAATATGCACTCAGCACTGTGTGATTTATTTTATATTAATAATATGCACTCAGCACTGTGTGATTTATTTTATATTAATAATATGCACTCAGCACTGTGTGATTTATTTTATATTAATAATATGCACTCAGCACTGTGTGATTTATTTTATATTAATAATATGCACTCAGCACTGTGTGATTTATTTTATATTAATAATATGCACTCAGCACTGTGTGATTTATTTTATATTAATAATATGCACTCAGCACTGTGTGATTTATTTTATATTAATAATATGCACTCAGCACTGTGTGATTTATTTTATATTAATAATATGCACTCAGCACTGTGTGATTTATTTTATATTAATAATATGCACTCAGCACTGTGTGATTTATTTTATATTAATAATATGCACTCAGCACTGTGTGATTTATTTTATATTAATAATATGCACTCAGCACTGTGTGATTTATTTTATATTAATAATATGCACTCAGCACTGTGTGATTTATTTTATATTAATAATATGCACTCAGCACTGTGTGATTTATTTTATATTAATAATATGCACTCAGCACTGTGTGATTTATTTTATATTAATAATATGCACTCAGCACTGTGTGATTTATTTTATATTAATAATATGCACTCAGCACTGTGTGATTTATTTTATATTAATAATATGCACTCAGCACTGTGTGATTTATTTTATATTAATAATATGCACTCAGCACTGTGTGATTTATTTTATATTAATAATATGCACTCAGCACTGTGTGATTTATTTTATATTAATAATATGCACTCAGCACTGTGTGATTTATTTTATATTAATAATATGCACTCAGCACTGTGTGATTTATTTTATATTAATAATATGCACTCAGCACTGTGTGATTTATTTTATATTAATAATATGCACTCAGCACTGTGTGATTTATTTTATATTAATAATATGCACTCAGCACTGTGTGATTTATTTTATATTAATAATATGCACTCAGCACTGTGTGATTTATTTTATATTAATAATATGCACTCAGCACTGTGTGATTTATTTTATATTAATAATATGCACTCAGCACTGTGTGATTTATTTTATATTAATAATATGCACTCAGCACTGTGTGATTTATTTTATATTAATAATATGCACTCAGCACTGTGTGATTTATTTTATATTAATAATATGCACTCAGCACTGTGTGATTTATTTTATATTAATAATATGCACTCAGCACTGTGTGATTTATTTTATATTAATAATATGCACTCAGCACTGTGTGATTTATTTTATATTAATAATATGCACTCAGCACTGTGTGATTTATTTTATATTAATAATATGCACTCAGCACTGTGTGATTTATTTTATATTAATAATATGCACTCAGCACTGTGTGATTTATTTTATATTAATAATATGCACTCAGCACTGTGTGATTTATTTTATATTAATAATATGCACTCAGCACTGTGTGATTTATTTTATATTAATAATATGCACTCAGCACTGTGTGATTTATTTTATATTAATAATATGCACTCAGCACTGTGTGATTTATTTTATATTAATAATATGCACTCAGCACTGTGTGATTTATTTTATATTAATAATATGCACTCAGCACTGTGTGATTTATTTTATATTAATAATATGCACTCAGCACTGTGTGATTTATTTTATATTAATAATATGCACTCAGCACTGTGTGATTTATTTTATATTAATAATATGCACTCAGCACTGTGTGATTTATTTTATATTAATAATATGCACTCAGCACTGTGTGATTTATTTTATATTAATAATATGCACTCAGCACTGTGTGATTTATTTTATATTAATAATATGCACTCAGCACTGTGTGATTTATTTTATATTAATAATATGCACTCAGCACTGTGTGATTTATTTTATATTAATAATATGCACTCAGCACTGTGTGATTTATTTTATATTAATAATATGCACTCAGCACTGTGTGATTTATTTTATATTAATAATATGCACTCAGCACTGTGTGATTTATTTTATATTAATAATATGCACTCAGCACTGTGTGATTTATTTTATATTAATAATATGCACTCAGCACTGTGTGATTTATTTTATATTAATAATATGCACTCAGCACTGTGTGATTTATTTTATATTAATAATATGCACTCAGCACTGTGTGATTTATTTTATATTAATAATATGCACTCAGCACTGTGTGATTTATTTTATATTAATAATATGCACTCAGCACTGTGTGATTTATTTTATATTAATAATATGCACTCAGCACTGTGTGATTTATTTTATATTAATAATATGCACTCAGCACTGTGTGATTTATTTTATATTAATAATATGCACTCAGCACTGTGTGATTTATTTTATATTAATAATATGCACTCAGCACTGTGTGATTTATTTTATATTAATAATATGCACTCAGCACTGTGTGATTTATTTTATATTAATAATATGCACTCAGCACTGTGTGATTTATTTTATATTAATAATATGCACTCAGCACTGTGTGATTTATTTTATATTAATAATATGCACTCAGCACTGTGTGATTTATTTTATATTAATAATATGCACTCAGCACTGTGTGATTTATTTTATATTAATAATATGCACTCAGCACTGTGTGATTTATTTTATATTAATAATATGCACTCAGCACTGTGTGATTTATTTTATATTAATAATATGCACTCAGCACTGTGTGATTTATTTTATATTAATAATATGCACTCAGCACTGTGTGATTTATTTTATATTAATAATATGCACTCAGCACTGTGTGATTTATTTTATATTAATAATATGCACTCAGCACTGTGTGATTTATTTTATATTAATAATATGCACTCAGCACTGTGTGATTTATTTTATATTAATAATATGCACTCAGCACTGTGTGATTTATTTTATATTAATAATATGCACTCAGCACTGTGTGATTTATTTTATATTAATAATATGCACTCAGCACTGTGTGATTTATTTTATATTAATAATATGCACTCAGCACTGTGTGATTTATTTTATATTAATAATATGCACTCAGCACTGTGTGATTTATTTTATATTAATAATATGCACTCAGCAGTGGTGCACTCCTTTAGACAATGAGCATATAGCAAGCAGTAGTGCATGACTGAAAGATGATGATATATAATCCATTAGACAATATTCAGTTTTCATGAAGGACTTACCCCTGATGATGTTGTCTCTATTTAAACACCAAAACAGCTGTCGGGTTATAGACGGGTAACATGTCTTATTTATGAATGAACTTCATTGTGATTGAACCAGAGATGATTTTTCAGACCATGGATATTAATATGGACTATATTATTTCTTGACACACCTTATAACTCTCTCTGGGA
>WWET01002189.1:23933-42001 GCA_011038615.1 Limnodynastes dumerilii
GAACCGTTGATGAATTATATATGGAAAATCAAGCTGTCATCTTTTACTTTTTTGCTGCTATTTTCTGCACGATTAATACACATTGCAATGATTCACTAGTGTGGATATTTTTTGGTCAGCTTTCTTCTGTGAAACTTTTTGAGAAATACCATTTGATTATTGACTTTTGTCTCTTTTGGATATATTATGAATGCTGATTGGGCAATGAATATATTGTCTAATACAAGGGTTGCCAATCTTTTAATACCTACCGCCCACTTTTGTGTCTTTGTTGATGGTAAAATTTCCTTACCACCCACCAGTGCCACAGTAACTCAGTTTAGCACAAGCACAAATGACAGATGATAGCCCCCCTTTTCTCCCCCTGTATCTATCCTATACTACCCCCTTTTTTTCCACATTTCACAACTTTTCTTAATTAATCAACCAAATCCCCACCGGCCACTATGAAAGCTTGAATCGCCAACTAGTAGGCAGTAGGGACTAGGTTGACTACCACTGTTCTTATGGGGCTCCAGTCTGGATTTTTAAATTGACTGTTTCCTCCCCAGCCAGTTCGCAACTGGCTGGGATTTCGATTGCATATGTCTCGATGAGGCATAGCAATCGATCCACGGATCACCGAAAGCTCCGTTCTCTGAAGTGGTAAGCAATAATAGTCCCCCACTCCTTTCCCTAATTCTAACCCTAACCCTCCCCTCTCACTACCCTAACCCTAACCCTCCATTCCTTGGCAGCCTGACCCTAACCCTCCCTTACTTGCAGCCTGACCCTAACCCACCATCTCCCGCAGCCTGACCCTAACCCTCCCTCCCCTGCAACCTGACCCTAACCGTCCATCTCCCGCAGGCTGACCCTACCCCTCCCTACCCTGCACAGATAGTTTACTCACCTGTCCCTGGTCCGGCGATAGCAGCGGCGGAAGCATATCAAGAATTGTGAAAGAGAATGGGTGACCCATTCATTAAAAAAAAGTCTAAATTGGTAAGTATTCGAAAAAGGGATATCCGAAAGTTCCTTCCTTTCTTTTTCGGAAATCCGATTTTCTGGCCTGAGATTGGCATACATCACCCATTCTCTTTCACAATTCTCGATTTTCACAGGGATATATATATATCACCTGTTTAACATTTACTTAATAAATTGAGCAGCTTCCATTCTGGTTTTATTCTGTTTGTGGGCATGTCTGGGAGCAGTTGCTGAGAGGGAGAGCTGATCCACAGCAGCCATTTTGGAGACTTTAAGGGGTGTCTCCTAGGTAAGTTGGCTCTCAATTTATAAACATATATATGGGACCCAATACTGGGACTCTCATTGTTAGAGTTAGGACCACCATATATCCCTGTGAAAATGATGAAGTGTATAGTCTGCTTTATACCAATAACCAGAATTCTTTATTTAATAATATATGGAATAATTGCTTATTTTTGTGGAGGGATCTAAATTGCTTATAAGATAAATGTAATAAAATGATTTGTCCCTGTAGAACACGTATATTTGATATAGGAAGCTTTAAGCAGATATGTAGTGCTTCTCTGCAGATTGTGGGAATTAATTATCACTTCATTGCTGATCAACACCCTCTCCTCCCCCAGTCATGCTTTGCTAGCTGATGTTGCTGTATCCATGGAACATGCTGTATCCAGTGTAGATCAATCTGTTCTGTAGCAGCCAAATACATTTTCTCTCAAAGTAATACTGTATATTTCTGTTGTCAGCTCATCAAATCTTGATATTGTAATTTACATTTATTATTTACTTTTACTATTTAAAAACAGAATTACCAACACAAGGCCCTTGTGTTCTGTGTATGACCTGTACATTAGTATCTATAGAAATATATTTTGACTGGGTGGGGTGTGGATCTAATCAAATGTGACATTTATAGAACATAGCCAACTAAAACAAATGAGAACGCTGGATTGGCTGCATATCTCTATTGTGCTTGTGAAGTGATTTGACTGGAAAGCAGTACTTGTTATTATCGCTGTAATAGGCTTGACTGATAGTCGAGCCTAGAACTCTAGAAATTTAAATTCAATTAAAACTTTTTTTATATAGTATATGAAGCAGAAAAATATAATGGAGTAGATTTAGCAGCAGTGTTACAAAAAAAAAAAAAGTTTGTTTTTTAAAGTTCTTAACTCTAAATAAGCCCTGATGTATTTAAGTATCAGTTTGTTGGATGCCTGCCGAAAGCCAATTTTATCTGTATCTTGAAATTATTGCTTTAAAAAAAAATTAAAAAAATTATGATTTGCATACTTACCCATTCATTCGGAAACGCTTCCGCATACCGGCAGCTCCGACCGGACTGGTGAGTAGAACTCTATGGGGAGTTGCAGGGTTACAGTGAGGAGAGTTTTAGGGTTAAGCTGCGGTGAGGGGAGTCTTAGGGTTAGGCTGCAGGGATGGGAGGAGTGTCTTAGGGTCAGGGTGAAGGGAGGAGAGTTTTAGGGTCTGGCTGTGGGAAGTGTGAGTTAGGGTAATGGAAGGGGAGGGTCAGGGTAAGGGTTGGGGTTACATTCATACTCCCCATTCGTCGCAGCGTCTTCTTTCCTCTGGGAAAAGATCAATATAAGTAGAAGATTTTATGCAGTTGTTTTTCAGATGGTTAATGACTCATCGTGCACTAATGGTTAACCACCCATTTAAAATACAATATGCAACTCATTACAAATGTATTCTAAATATGTGTTTATGAGCTATTATGTGCTGTGCTTCCTGCACTGCTGTTTATTGCGTTCTCAGTATTTGTGTGTTTTTAAGTTATTCCACACTTAATGGACCTAAATTATTATTTTTTCTAAATTTCTTTAGCTCTACTACATAGCAATTTACAGTGTACACAAATATTTAATAATGCCCAGTACCTTCCCCATTGAATCTCACAGTCTTAATTCTCTATTAAACACACACTATAGTACTTTTTGTCAGCAGCCTATTAATAGTCCATTTTTTTTGTGGCTTCTGTGAAACCAAAGCACCCAGAAGAAATCCATGCAAAGAACATACAACTCCTGAATTGAACCTTTTGCTGTTGCGTAATCACTGCGCGTGCAACTTGTGATATCTGTAAGTGCCTTTATAGTTTGTGGCTAAGATATATATGTAACAAGAGCCATTATTTAATTATAATGCAGCCAGCTTTTGTTGTAAATTCTAGAAAACCCCCAAATAAACTTGTCAGTAAAGACTGCGTATCTAAAATGAAAGTTATAATGAAAACATTTGAAAAGAGAGTTGATAACACCACTAACATAGGGTTGGATCCAGATCCCTGCATGCTTTCCGTACGTGCGTGGGTCGGTCAGTCCGCATGAGAGAGGGGAGTAAACTGCCCCCAATCACTCAGAGCCCCTTTCCTCAGAATACTTATTGTGCTCCCCTCAAAATACCTACTTACGCACTTTTTTCATGTGTAAGAGGGGTGACGGGTCCAGATCTGTATCTGGCCCATAATCTTTTGTCATGTCCTACTGACCTTTCCTTCTTATCTGATCCTTCCAGACAGAGGTTTGTAATGCTGACCCTATACTACACCACTGGTAGATCAGCTGACTAACATATTTGCAGTACAGAACAGATACAAAGTCTGCGGAAGTAGTCAGTCCTGTATGTAAATGTTATAGTTCTTGGATTTTATAGCTGTGGTAAGTTCTCTTTACTTATAGCATGGAGAGCTAGAAGAAAATGAATTCTGAAACCTACCACTTATTCCTGATGTGGTAATGGTGGTTGGGTCATCTCTAGGATCACTATGCGAGACAAACACCAATAGATAATCTGGTATGCAAATGTTAAAATATTGTGTATTAAATATACTGCACACAATATTCATATACATGCATGAAATGTGCCTGTATTGGTCATTAGCTCTTGTTTTAGTTTGTTTATTTAGGATTTGTATCATACTACAGCTATTCTGCTGCTTACTGTTGCATTCATCTCCTAAATATTTTGGGTTGTAAAAAATTGATTGGGTATTTTTCCAGTAAATAACTACACGTTAATATGTAACAAACTCTCATAATCTTATAAAAATTGTGCTGCGAAAAATAATAAAATCCATTTCTATAAATTTCTCCCTGAACTTCATGTGGAACCTGTGGAGTTTTGTGCACAGACGTTTCAAAGTAACAGGCACCTGACTTTTACCCCTTTTTATTTTGTGTCTTTAAAGCTGCTCTATTTTGCATAGATTTGCAGCATGATTTAAAAATAGGTTACCACACTGGAAAGCCCCAAAGTTGACAGTCTGTCAAATCATAAACTCGTCCACACGCTCTTATGTTATGTGCTGATTCGTCTGATCATGAGAAGCTCCTATATTTGACCAGTGACTAACTAGTTCACTGCAGTCATTGTAATATTCTAAGCCCCTCTGCATTCATGACTCTAAACAGTCAGTCTCCAACATACACAGGAATGAACTGGGCTTAGATTCTGCCGGGAGATTAGTTTGACAATAATGCACTGTTGTTGCCCCAGACAGCAGTCGGAATTTCTAACATGGATCACAAACAGCCAGTCACACCAAGGTGTTTGAGAAGATTGTTTTGCAGAGAGGTTACAGACAAGAAGGTATGCTGGGTATTCAGTAGGGTTGGTTCTCACGCTTGTCACCTGTTGGTAACGTGTAGGTTCATAGATTTTTTTCAGCTTTAGTTTTAAAAAGAAAGGAGATTTCATTTAGATATCAAAAATGATTCTCCTGAATGGTAAATATTAAAACAATTACTACTCCTCAATATTATTATATATCGTCTGTGCACGCAACCAAAAATGCCTTAATCTAAAAGACACGACCATTACATCTGTATAAGCGTGCCTTACAAACATTCTTTACGTCCTACGTGTAGATTCCTTAAATAGCTTTCATTTTTAAGGTGCATAACTGAATATTTCTAAAAATAAAAAATAAATAAAAATAGATATTTATACACTATTTAAAACTAAGCGACTTTAGTAATGCTTGACCCAGATCACACACATTATGCGACCGTAGTGGTTTTTGGTTAGTGTTTTACCCTAAATACCAACACACGCACACTCCTGTGCTTGGCTCCAGGTACTGTACATACTATTTGCTATTCCTACTGTAATTCTAAAGGATCAGCAGCGATTATTTCTGAATTGTCTGTTGGACCTAGCTTCTTACCCACTTACATTTTCCATAGTGCTTGAGAAACCGTAAGAGATGTGGATTTTAGTTTGCAGAGTTATCATTGCACTGTGCTGTGCTCCAATTTATTTTCTGCCTTTGTGATTTAAGTATAGACTGTGTTCTATAATATAACAAGGCATCTTAACACGTGCCTAGAGAGTGTGTTGTTTCTGTAATTTCACCATGACATTAGAATATTCAGTAGCCTTGGTGCCAGCTGCATTAGGGAATGTGTGCTTAATCAGCTATAAACATCTCTGCCAGAGGGATGTATAGTGTAGTGCACAGAGTCTGTTACTCTGCAGTGATGTGTGCAGCCAGCTCTGTGCTTCCTGATGAAGTGCTGGAGGCTGCACAGGAGTATTTCTGACGCCTGTGCTTGTACTAACTCGCCAGGCTGTAAAGAGAAACAGTTTTCAAAAGCCAAGGGGCTAGGAAGGAGTGTTAGAACACCGTGTCATCTACTGCTTATATCTCATAAATGTAGTCCTGGATAAACACTACCGTGGTCAGCTGAAAGGTAATACGTTTAATATATGACTAGTGTGTACTTCTCTTCCTTTCTCTGTATAGTGTGTGCTGTTGAGCAGCAAGCATGTTTATCATTGTGTCTAAGATATACATGACTACATGACATTGTCACTAGCTGTTTCTTTACTCTTTTATGTACCTGTAATGGATGGCTGGCTATTTGTAGTCACATTAGGGAATTGACGGCTTTCAAAATGTAATAAATAAATTCCAGACAGTCTTGCTTGCCTTAGGAAACTGACAGAAGACGACATTTGTTGGAATGTCTGCAAATCTAAGTGTGGTTTTTTTGCTTCAAAGGTTTAAATAGATGTCATTATATTGGGTGTTTTGTCTATTTGATAATTGTTTAAAATATGGCTTGTTTTATTAATTTAGTGTTTATATCATTTAGAGAATTATTGAGTGAGTATAGAAGTGATTAGTCTATGATCAGAACAAAATAGCTGCAATACAAGATACTTCTGCACTAGAAATTGTAGTGTCTAAAATTCATCAACAAAAATGCTTTAAGAGCTTACTATAAATGATTCTTTATTTTCATGTGTTTTGTTGCTTAAGATATGTGCTCATTTATGATGAAAAAATTTGGGGACACGGTGAATTACATTAAGCCTAATAAACATGTATCATTTTTCCCTCCTGCAGTATACAGACCCTGATAGCTTTACATAAAGTGATATATAAAATGATAAAATATATATTTATTCCAACCCTTTTTATTTAACCCCCCCCCACACACACACACACACAAAAAACATTAAATTGTGATTGCTCAGCCTTTTCCTCTTTTCTCTTCTTCTCTAGGTTAACATGTTTGATTTAGCCATAACTCCCTGGCTGCATCCCAAATGTCTGAGAGCTAATCTCGATGACACTTGAGCAATGTGTTTTACAAAAGTGTCAACACTGTATTCATTATTATTATTGTTGTTGTTGTGGAGGTGGTGGAGTCACCCTGCACACTTCTTTTTATGCTGGTTTTTCTCTATTTTATTTGTATCATGCATATATCTTAATCTAGTGGTCATATGTGTGTGGAATCACCACTACAATATCACTTTAATTCATCCTTAGTCTGTTCACAGATCTGTCAGTCTAAATGTCCCATGGTGTCCTGTCTTTTTAGGAGCAATATTAGAAGAGAAGATAGTTTATTAAAAATGCTTGATGTGTTTTTGGCTTCTAGTGTTGATTTGTGTTAATAGTTATTTATTCTTGAGCTTATGGCAAAAATTTATGTTTTTTTTCTTACAGACAAATAAAAAAATGTGATTACACCTTTTGGAAAGTCCTAATGTTAGTGCTTAAATGATCTGAAGCAGTGGAACTACAGAAAGCTAGCTACTCATTGTGTAACAGTAGTGCTCCCTCTAATAGGATACAGACTGTCACTTCTATCTAAGTTAAAACCCCATTTTTTTTCTTCCAACTGACCGTACTAAAGCCCTAAGTTATAAATCTTTAAAATTAATTTAATCTAATCAAACTTAAAGTTTCCTAAAGTGCTTAAAATATTTCATGCTGTGCTTTGGTGACAAAAGTATCCTTTAATGTCACTATAGTAGAGTGAGAATTAGAGACTTTCCTTTATCCAACCTTTAATCCTTGCACTATACTTTTACATATATAAAAGAGAGAAGGGTTTGGGAAATTTACTGCAATATTGAAATTAACAGAAAGGGGACATTTTAATGGTACAAGTACAATACAGGTTTAATTTGTACTCTGTTTTATGTCATTGTGTTTAAATTAAAGGCATCTATCTACTCTTTTGAAGTGCACTGTAAAAATGTATTGAGAATATAAAGGCTGTTGTAGATATGACAGATGAAGGCAGCAGCTGAATGAAGCCTCTTCTCTTGAGTACAGGAATTGTTATTCTTCTACCCATCTGTTCTCCAATGCAGAAAAGCCAAAAATCATTTTCTTCTTTATTACATTCATATGCGCTTCCAACTCTTCATAGATTCACCAGACATTACAGCCTTATGAACTATACAATAAACCAAAGTAATAGATGGTTCTTATAAACCAGTATGGAAGGCCTAATTAACACTTACCACGATGTGTAACTAATTATAAAACCTGATAGCACTAAAGTGCTTGTAACCACTGTCTGTATCTGCCACCCCAAGCTGCAAAACAGTACATTGAAATACGAAAGTCGTGGCCAGCGCTAAGTGTATAAACAGGATATATACAAAATACAGGATCATATTGCTAAAAAGGTTACTCTTTATTGCATACAACTGAATCATACACAAATAATAAAATCATAATTCATACATAGTTCATAACCTATATAAATGAATAGAAGATTAAAAAGCCAGATGGGAGCTTAGTAGTTAGAGGTGGCAATGTAGTGAAGCAGACTCTTATAAACCTCACAATTTTAAATCCCTCACAACTGGACAACGAATATTCTAATGGACTGTCAGACCTAGAGTTGGCTTTGTTTATTATAGCCTACTGCATGTCATCCAATGATATGGTCTGGATTCAGTCTTATATAATTGATTCAATAGAAACATAAGGAGAGAGAATATGTCAAAACTGCATGTAGATGTAGCTACACAGTACTGTCAGTGAGGAAAGACTTTACCGGCTTAAGGAGAGATGGGTAGTTCCCGATCACAGCAATCATAAACAGAGTGCTGGCTATAACGAGTGTCAGGCTGTGCAGCAAAACTGAGTCCTCCTTTAATTGTCCACATTCCGTTATAGTTGTGGTTTTCAGGAGTGAGTTAGTCAAAGGACAAAAAACATTGCACTAATAATAAATCCCTCAAAGGCAATAGTGGTCTTTGTAGGATGTAAAATAAGCATCTTAACGCATTTCACCAACTTGCTGTTTCATCAGAAGTTTTATCAGCACCTACTCCTTTAAGAAACTCTTTCTTCTCCTTAGGTGATATTGAATGGTTTTTTAGTTTGTTTGTTTGTTTGTATGTTTGTACACAGGTGTTGCTAACTAGAGCTAACAAAAGAGAATTTTTACCAGCAGGGAAATGCTGTTTTGTATACAAGGACCACGTCTGCCATTGGGGGACTTGTTATTAGTGCAGTGTTTTGTACCTTTTTGACTAACTCTCTCCTGGAAACTGCAACTACACTTTTATAACCGCCGGTCCAAATCATTGGAGCACATTTGGTATGCTTTACTATTGTGGAGAAGAGTCTGCCCCACTACGTTGGTACCCAGGGCTGCCAACGAGGAAGAAAGCTGAGACTATTGTCCCAGGCCCAAAACCAGATGGGGCCTGTAGACACTTACCTTATCTCTGCAGGAGTAGGTATTGGCAGTCGGTATTTCCCTGCACATTGGCCGCTGGTAATGCAGGTCCACGGCACTCAACCTGTATGTGACGTCACATAGGAGTCAGAGCACTGCAGATGTGTCTCAACCCCCAACATTTCTGGCGGTGGCCCTGTGGGCACTTCTAATTTCCAAGCTCCCATTTGACTTTAATATTCTATACATTAATAGTGGCTCTTAGGGGTATATTTACAAAAGGCGATTTTTGCCACCAATTGCAATTCGCAGCAAGTGGGCGCGATTTTCAGGCGATTTGCAGCGTGAATTCACCAAATTCACTAAGCTGCGAATTTCCTGCAAACTTTTTAAACTCCCGCGAGATGCGGCGCTTTTGCAAGGGGTAAATCGCGATGCTTTTCTATAAAGAATCACCGCGATTTGTCCTTTAAAAAAACGCGTCAACTCACAGGAGTTTAAAAAAAAACAAAAAACAAGTACAGCATGGTTGAAAGCCTTAGCCATGCATGCTGATAGTAATAGTCTAAACAAAACATACATTTCAACATTAATCAAAGTGAGAATGTAAAAAATACATTTTCACTGACCTAAGAATACAAGTTTTTGTCACTCACCGTTTGCTGTCATCTTTCTTGAGGATGACGTCTGTTACAGTCGGGCCAGTGCATCCTTTATATAAAAGGCTGCCCCCTAGCGACCGAATGGTCATTAGGAGTAGCCCAGAAGAAAAAGAAGCCTGTCCCCACCAACAATTACTACAAGGCTAAGCAATTCTTAGCCTTGTAGTTCTATCAGCACTGCATGGCTAAGGCTTTTCAACCATGCTGCGGTCGGATTTGACACTCAGAAAAGCACATGTCTACAAGACAACGCTTTGAAAAAGTTCCGGGGGCGGAACGAAACGTGTAAGCATGAGACTTACCTTTACTGAGTGGTCACAAACCAGCTGTTTAAGGCACTTGCACTTTAATATACAGCTACCCATATGCACATGTAGCCCGGCAGGAACTACCTATCCCCAGCATGGCTTTACTTTTGATTCCAATCAGCGAGGCACCGAGTTTGCAGCGGTAGCACTGCTGAAATCCATGTCCTTGGGACTGGGTTCCCGAAAAGGACGGCAACCACATTGTGGACTTTTGCTCCTAGCTACATAACTGGAGACACAGAAGCTTACGATATTAGTGTGGACCATTTCCACATCTATACTCTACTCAGAAGACACAGTAATATACCTTGCAAAGAGTTGTGGATCGATACCTGTCTGTTGTGGATCTGCCTATACTTCGGTGTGAACTGCTTATTCTATCTTGTGCCACGGCAATTGTCTCTTAATAGACTGCTCGAGTAGTCTAATATATCTTTGTGCACAGGGGACTACTTTCTCACAATTTCTAACTAACGGGAGCTCCAGCCATATATTGTTGCCCTACAGCTAATAGTTATATGATACACGTGTATCTGGGATTCAAACACTCACTATTGTATTTTCTGTTGTTTTTATTATTAATTTATTTATTTCATTGTTTGTTTATAGTGTATTAAAATATTAATTATTCTTTATTTTCCACTTGGTTGCCGCTTCATTGAATCTAGTGAATTTAATATTTTTTATAATATTCTCTCGCTGTGATTACACTTTCTGTGTTTTTTTTCCATGTGTTTTTCTGGCTCACAGGGTGAATTGTCACTAACTCGTCTCCAGGCAAGGGTGAATTGCTAAATGGCGAGTTAATGGAGATTTTACTGCGAGTTAGTCAAAGCGATCTTTGTGAATACAGTGAGTTGTTTTGTAACATTGAAAAAATCACACTGGCGATTTTAGGCTCTGCGATTTTACAGATGCCTAAACTCACGTGAGTTTACCTTTAGTGAATACGATGATTTGATATTCATAGCAAACTCACACGTTTTTAGGCGATTTTTTCAAAATTGTGTTTTGTAAATATACCCCTTAGTGGGAACTATGATTTTAATATTTGTGTTTGATTAAATTGTGTGCAATAAAGAAGCAATAATTTCCTCTACTTTGTATATATTCTCTTTATACACTTAGGGGTAGAACTACGTTTGCCGTACATTTATTCGCGTAGCGTATTTTCGTGTGCGTAAATTCGTTACACTACCCTCGGCACACCCCTTGCACGTATGTATTTTGTCAAGATACGCTTTCCAAACCCTACCTTAACTTTTTCCAACGTAACCTCTGTCATACGCACGTACTTATGGGCTAGATGAAATTACGCAGCTAATCACGTACATACTGTACACTTTAAATACAACCCCCCCCCGCCTAGTTCACGTATTTCAGACGTAGTTTGTTGTAACGTAAAATTGGCACGCCCACACGTAAGTATTTACGTGACACATACGTGAATGGCCCATACGTTCACAATTACGCTATGTTAATGTGCGTATTTTCTACGGTGCGCATGCGCAGTGCGTACAAAACAGCAATTTTTCTCTTTGCCACGCGTAAATTCGCTCCGAAGCGTAGTTCTGGATCAGAACTACGCTTATATATCGGCAATTAATTCCACAATCTGAAGTATAAGAAAAAAAAAGATAGGCACAATCCTTACAGAAGTGGTCATTACACATTGTTTTCTGCTCTGTCACAACGTGGAGGTCTGCATAGTGGAATGTTATGTTGAATTATACTTTTAAATAAACAAATGGCCAGACTGGATGGGCCGTGTGGCTCTTATCTGCCGTCACTTTCTATGTTTCTGTGTTTGTAATTGATCAAGAATTTATTTTCCTCCTTACTTTTTAAGTAAGCCATTTAAATCAACTGAAGACTTTTCTGCTAATGACATTACTGCTTTCTTTGCTGGTAGATATAATAGACCTGTATAGACCATGTTGCAAATTTTGACTGAATTGCTGTTTGAAAAACATACTGAAAACCTAGAGTTTTTGTAGTTTATTATTCACTGCAACTTGTCTACTTAATGAAAATGGCTCATCCACTTACCTCATCACTGTGCAAAGTTGTTAATTGTTGTAGGTGGGAAAAAGTATACAGTACATATATTTAATTGCAGAGTTTAAATGTAAGAAGTTTTGTATCCTGACCAAACTCTCGAAACTGTAGGTAGGTAAATATAGAAACTTAGGGCTGGATTCAGACTTCTGTCTGACACAAAGGGCCTGATCCAGACCTACGATTGAGCGCCAAGCGTATTATCACTCAGCGTAAAGACTTTGCACTCCTCTTACTTTCATTTCCTTACGCCGACCGAACCCTACCTTTACTTTTCCCAGCGTCAGTACAAAATTTCGTATGCAGGGATATATCTTTGAATTGCTTACTGCACACAGATACTGACCAGCTTTACTATCACACTGTTATTTAGACTTGGGATAAGCAACATCACCTCTCAACTCTAATACTGTTTGCAACAGATGAAATATGACCCCCTGCAATCAACATAGTTTAGCCCAGGAGTAACTAATTTCAAGCACTTACTTAAGTCTGGATCCAGCCCAAAGCTTTTAAATCAGGTGCCTGGATGGAAGTGAGCATGCATCTGGCAGTTGTTACGCAGTGGATCTCCTATACTTGGTTCCGTAAAATAGAGGAGCCATCCGACAGGGCAGGCCATCCTCTCTGCTCACTAAAAGTATGTAAGGTGGGAAGGTGGTGTTACACGTCGCCGCGATCATCAGGACGGCATTTAAACACTGCCTTGCCTCTCCTCTCCTGTGTGTGTCCCCTTGTCTTTCCTGGTATCTGTGGATACCATTGTGCTTATTCCATCTGCACTCCAGTTCTATACTGGTCATTATCTGTGCCACTCCATCTGCACTGCACTTGTTACTGTACTAATTCTGTCTGCACTCCAGTCCTGCTCTGGTTAATTCCGGTGCTTTATTCTCAGCATCTCTCTGTCAATAGAACCACTACTGCTGCACTTCAGTATTGTACTGGTATGCTCTGAGCTATCTTGGTGTTGTCTGTATGGTTGTCCAGTCCGGGTTACTATTTGCACTGTGTTCTCAGTACTTGCTCCTAGCCTCTCTCCGGTACCTACCCTCTTGACACAGAACTGCGGTACTGGATACCGTCTACCGGGAGCCACGACTTGCTTGGCGTCCTGCAGCCCAAACTAACCCCACCATCAGGGGCTCTAGCAAAGACCAGGCCCCAGTTAGATTCCGCGCCCCAGGAAGCAGAATTCCGGTATCGTAGCAGGCGGAAGATGTTAATTTTACAGTATAGGCATGTTTAATGCCTTTCCGCGCATTTCAGCAGTCGTATGGACCGCTAGTTCGCACGCCACAGTTAAGTCTGCCTTATGGCAGTGTAACTGACCAAAACTCCGCACAAGAGAGGGCAGTGACAGGGGATTTGACCTCGCCCCCAATTGAACGGCAAATTCTTTACATTCTCCTGTAGGTTTTCGTAAACCCCCTTACAACTTCTCAAATACTGTACAAATGAGACCTTTCTAATGAAGCAAACCATGCATGTAGGCAGTCTCATGGATTTACAGAAATCCTTGGGTTTTTTCTGCTGTCCTGTATATTTAGCTTGTGTAGTCGCGTGTCAGGGGGACCGGCAGCAGGTTCAGTAAGCTCCTCTGGGCTTCATTTCTTTAAGGTAATTAAGGTTTAATCTGCTTTCTGTTATTTATACCTTCCAAACAGGCCACTATTCTGTTGCGCTAATTATCTGAGGGAAGGCGGAGAGAATAAATAGAAGAATTAAGGTATTTAGAGTTGTAGTGGTGCCAAAGGGTTCGGGTGCTGAGCATGTCAGGCATTTGGCTTACACAGCAACAATAAGACTAAGAATAAGCGACCGTTATTCTTTCTATTAAATGACTTTTAGATGCACTACACTCCGAGGAAAGCTCTTCGTTGTCACTTGGCCTCCTTAATGATTTACCAGTAGAGCAATTGGCTGTGAAAAGAAAGTGGACTTGATTAACTTTGTCTTACATCAACTTTTGTGTTTCAGTGCAAATGAAGGACAGTGCTGTTCAGTGCTATTTATTGTTCCACAATAATAGTAATTTATAATAGTAGTGGTGCCACGCATACAGTATGATGGGTTCACTCGTGTGCTGTAATCTTATTCATACTTTAAGCTGGCAGGGTCACTTTTGTGTTATATCCTCTAGTACAACAGTCATTTTCTACACCTCACATCTCAAACCGGCTCTTGTGCTGCATAAAGTTCTAAAATACAATTACAGTTTCCCCTGATTTAATTAGACATAGGATTATGTGTAATATGAAGACATGTTCTGTTGCAATCTTATCAATTGACACTTCAGTTCAAGTATCATAGTAGCATAGCGCACACTTAAATACTTTGTTAGTTCTGTTTAATTCCCAAATTTTTTGTATTGAGTAACTTCTGAATTAATATTAATCTGTGAGTAATTAACCCTAATTTGTTACTATTAACTAGAGATCTTTCTTTTACTTGCTTTTCTCAGAGATTTAGGTAATCTTTATAATATTTTATCAGAAAATCCGATTTTATCCAAAAATCTTTTTATTGAGTTTATGCCTCACTGAATAATTGTACCGTATAGTCACTGGATTTGAAAGGACTGCTCTATGTTGGGTTTTTTATTTATTTATTTGAATTAACTGTGCAAAAAATGCATAGTAAGCACATAAGTTACAACATTGTAGGCTTAGAACAAAAACAAAAGATATTGTCATACAATAGTTACATTGCAGTTTACGTGTTGATACATATGCTTTTTGAACTTTTTTCCTTTGTCTAGCCTATTACAAATCTTTACAATCAGGTTAATAGCATATAAATTCTACATGTCTATCTTATCTTTCTGCTTATAAGGTAATCGGTGGATCCCTATCTATTTCTCTAGTAAGGTACCAACTGGTCTGGCTAAAGCTACCGTATAATTGCCTTTTAATCGCTATAGAAAGGGTCTCATTATATTTTTCCCCATGTATTAAAAAAAAGTATGCTCAGTATGCCTTTCCTTGGACAAGGTTGCTTCAACCCAATCCATCTTGAACACTTGGAACAATTTTTCCTGGAACATAGAAACAGGGGGTGCCGTTGGATGAAGCCATAGATGCAAGATAGTTTTGTGTGCCGCTGCACTAATTGCAAGAAGCAGTTTTCTTTCCCCCTTACAAATTCTTTGTCCCTCTGGAAATATCCCTAGGATTGCCCATTCGGGTGTAAATGGTAACTAATTAACCAAATGGTCTTCTGCAAACTTACGTATACTTAACCAAAATCCTCTAATAATTGGACAACCTCTGAAACAATGGTATAGATCGGCTTCTGGATGATTACACCTAACACAATTGTCATTGGGGAGGCATCCCATTATGTTGTTGTTTTATGTATACACTGTGTACAATTTTACTGAATTTGTTTTTAGCCTTGTGTGTTATATTGACTGCCTTGCACTATCTTGTTTTTTGGTGCCTTGTACTAAAGCGGTGATCGTGTTTATTACTTTCTATGTAAATATAGGTTAGTATTTGTGCATTAGTCTTGCAATAAGGATATTTCTAGTACTCAGAAACCACCAACATCTTATTTTATTAGCAGATTCATTCTAACTTTTACTGGGGAAAACAATCAGGGTGTAGCTAATGTTACTGGGCGACTTGAAGGTTCCAAATTCTGCATCAGCAGCTTTCTGATGAAAAGTAAAAAAATGTTTGTGTGTGTCTTTCATATACAGTCAGGTGCATAAATATCGGGACATCGACACAATTCTCATATTTTGGGCTCTATACACCACCACAATGGATTTGAAATGAAACAAACAAGATTTGCTTTAACTGCAGACTTTCAGCTTTACTTTCAGGGTATTTACATCCAAATCAGGTGAACGGTGTAGGAATTACAACGGTTTCTATATGTGCCTCCCACTTTTGAAGGGACCAAAAGTAATGGGACATTCGACTCAAAAGCTATTTCATGGACAGGTGTGGGCTATTTCCTCATTATTTCATCATCAATTAAGCAGTTAAAAGGTCTGGAGTTGATTTTAGGTGTGACATTTGCATTTGGAATGTTGCTGTCGACTCTCAATATGAGATCCAAAGAGCTGTCACTATCAGTGAAGAAAGCCATCATTAGGCTGAAAAATCAAGAGAAACCCATCAGAGAGATAGCAAAAACATTAGGTGTGGCCAAATCAACTGTTTGGAACATTCTTAAAAAGAAAAGAATCTTTTCCCTGGTGAAAAAAAACCCCTTCACAACAGTTGGCCAAATCAAGAACACTCTCCAGGAGGTAGGTGTATATGTATCAAAGTCAATAATCAAGAGAAGACTTCACAAGAGTGAATATAGAGGGTTTACCACAAGATGTAAACCGTTGGTGAGCCACAAAAATAGGAAGACCAGATTAGAGTTTTCCAAACAACATCTAAAAAAGCCATTACAGTGCTGGAACAACATCCTATGGACAGATGAGACAAAGTTTAACTTGTACCAGAGTGATGGGAAGAGAAAAGTATGGAGAAGGAAAGGAACTGCTCATGATCCAAAACCTCATCAGTGAAGCATGGTGGTGGTAGTGTCATGGTGTGGGCATGGATGTCTGCCAATGGAACTGGTTCCCTTGTATTTATTGATGATGTGACTGAATATGAGCAGATAATATTGCCCGAAACACTTCAGAATTCATCCTGCTGCTTTTGTCAGCAGTCAAATGTTTCTGAACTCATTGGACGGCGCTTCACAGTGCAGATGGACAATGACCCGAAGCATACTGCAAAAGCAACCAAAGAGTTTTTTAAGGCTAAAAAGTGAAATGTTATGCAATGGCCACGTCAATCACCGGACCTGAATCCTATTGAGAATGCATTTCACTTGATGAAGACAAAACTGAAGGGAAAATGCCCCAAGAACAAGCAGGAACTTAAGACATTTGCAGTAGAGAACTGGCAGAGCATCACCAGGGATGAAACCCAGTATCTGGTGATGTCTATGTGTTCCAGACTTCAGGCTGTAATTGACTGCAAAGGATTTGCAACAAAGTATTAAAAAGTGAAAGTTTGATTTAGGATTGTTTAGTTTGTCCCATTACATTTGGTCCCTTAAAAAGTGGGAGGCACATATAGAAACCGTTGTAATTCCCCGGTCCCTTAAGGGAGGCACATATAGAAACCGTTGTAATTCCTACACCGTTCACCTGATTTGGATGTAAATACCCTCAAATTAAAGCTGAAAGTCTGCAGTTAAAGCGCATCTTGTTTGTTTCATTTCAAATCCATTGTGGTGGTGTATAGAGCCCAAAATATGAGAATTGTGTCGATATTGTGTCCCAGTATTTATGCACCTGACTGTATATGTTTCCTCAATCAACTTATTTTCTTTTATTTCTGTGGATCATTCTTATATTTCTGTTTTTGTGTCATGTATATTAGGATCAAATGCAGATTTACACAAAATGGCGTTTGCCGATCTCAAGGATCAGCAAATCCATGCATTTTGCAAATACGCATATGCGGCGTTTAGAATATCGATCTAGATCCTCGGGATCCAGACTTCATACTGGTCCTTTTTCATGATGTCCCTGATAATGGGGTATTTGTGAATGATGGTGGGATAGTGGGCAATGTAAGCAAATAGTACAATAAGGGCGTGTTATGCACCCTCCACACTATCTAGTTTTCCAATGCAGCCCCATTTTATGTGAGGATGAACAGGAGAGGTTGATAGGGTTCTGCTCATGTTCCAGCAAGCTAGGGGAGCGGCCTCCGCTTGCCTGGTTATTCATTTTGGATATATTAGCATGTATGAAAAACCACACTGTGGTGTGAATGCTGTGTTTAGTTATTTAAATATATATATAAATAGTATATATTGCTTTATTTGTAACTTGTGTGAGTTTGTAAGAAAAAAAATCTTGGGAGTATCTCTGTGGAATAGCAACAATTGTACTGCTGTTCAGCCTTCCCTCTGTATCTTCCTACATTGTAACAAAACAGGTGTTTAAAAAAATAAAAAAAAAAACCACAAAAGTGAAATGTAGGTGACAGGAAGTGTTGTTGGTTTTTTGATATGTATTCGTCATAGTATTATTATTTATAAACTTTTTACATTTATTTAGCAGAATATATAATATGAGACAC
>WWET01002189.1:47509-59107 GCA_011038615.1 Limnodynastes dumerilii
ATATATATATATATATAAATGTTATAATAATGTAACATTGGTAAGAGGAGCATGTGAATACTTCTGCAAGTGAGGTCTGTCTGATTTTCCCATCCTGTGTTAAACCTAACTTAAGGGTGGGGCATTCTAATGCTAAACGATAATAGCAATTACATTCTTGTATATGTATGCATCATTGAATATCAATGGCTTACTATCTCTTATACAGTGTCTTTTTGTTTAACTATTTTTGATGAAATAATGATTTGCCAAATCATTATATGCAATCAATTAAGGGCACTGCTTCAAGGCATCCTGTTGTACAGTGTGAGAGGTAATGCACAGGTCTCACCATAAGGCTCTATTGAAATGTCAATATGTCCCTTTAAAGCAAAATTATGAGACAAACGTGATTGGCCGAGGATTTTAAAATGTAATAAGCCAACAATTATAATGTAGTGAACCAATAACAAGTGCTTTCTGCATATTCCATGACTGTATTGTGTTGTAGTGTACCATTACCTCCATTCTAAATGACAAATTTTTTACTGCTGTAGCATTTATTTGTCATTTTCTACCCTTTTTATTTCTTTTTTTTTTTTTTTAGCATACTGATAGTGACATGTTGGGGGATATTTAACTCTGTCTCACAGTGCACATAGATAAAGAGGTAGCCGCAAACCTAATTTGTAAGCAATCAGGGCAGGATTCAGACTTGCAAACGTCATCTGACTTTAACATGCTTTTCCGTATGAAGGGTGATTTTCTGGTAGTGCGCATGCCAGATGTTACCCGTGTGCCTGCCTAAACTCTATAAGGTGTGCAGGGGAGGGGGGACATTGACATTTTACAGTAAGGACAGTTTTAAACCGTTGCGTGCAGATCAGCGGTCTTAGGGGCTGCTGATATGCATGGGACACTTAAGGTAGCTTTATGGCAGCGTAACTGCTGCCAAATTAGCCTGAGATTTATTAGTAAAAGCATTCATAATAATGTCAGTGGCTAACTATCTAAAATTGAACTTAAACAATTTTCAGTTGTATTACATTTCTTAATAATAAGATTTTTCTTTAAGCTAAATAAGACTATAAGGTGAAAGGAGGTGTTTAATGACCTAACGCTGAATGTTTTCTATGGATGTACACAACAATAATATATATTTGCACCCCACATAAATGTATTTATGAATCAGATTTGAAGTGTTGTGAACTGACTAAATTAAATATAAATTTATGAGTATTCTGTGAATTCTTTAATAAATAAACCCAGTTTATAATGCATGATCTGTAGCACCTAGAAGCCTCTTGTAACAGTTCTTTGTTCTTTTTTTCTGTCTTTGTTTTTCAGGTTCGGTAAGCAATCCCAGTATGCCTGTGTGGACAGCATTTGTGTAAATACAGGATGAAAAAACAGTATTGTTTTCATGACAATTTACATAATTGTTTTGTTTATTGTGGAGAATTAAGATCTGTTCTCTCAAGAAAAAAAATATCTACCTGTCTCTATTATTTATTTTGCTTGCACACATATACACACACACACTTTGCAGTCTATAGTTATGAGATGTTGATTCCTAGTCAGTGCTGAATTGCCAAACTGTCTCACAAAATGACAGTTCTCCCACTGTGGTTTCTTGCAAACCATTGCCTCAAGTCCCACCCCCCTGCCTAGCAACTCTACTTTTTCTAGTGTTCTAGGGACAAACCAGGACTTGATGCAATTCTCATAAATTACCTCATCAAGTCCCGCCCCTGACAAAGGCATCTGGAACTTTCCTTCGGGATCTCTTGGAAGGAAGCATTGAAAAGTAGGCAACCCTGATATATACAAATACATGCAGTGCCATGCAGTGTACTTTATGAAGGCCCAGAAAAGCAGGTTTAATGGGTTTTGTTGATTTATACTGCCATATATAACAAATAATTTCAGTTTGTGATCAGGGACATTTACTATTAATCAAATTGAAAATATATATATATGCAAAACATGCCTGTCTTTTCAGATGTTCCTCAAGGGTCACCACAGATGGTACGCAGAGATATAGGGCTTTCAGTAACTCACAGGTAAGTTATAATTATGAGTAGCAACATAAAAAAATGCTTATAATATTGGTGTGGTAAACCCTTGCCAGGGGGAGGCCCCGTTTTGTTTGATACATTTAGAAGGATGAATAAAAACTTATTCATTGGATCCTGAGCTCAGATTTTCCCTACTTTCTCCACTTGGAAATAAAGTGTGCTGCTTTTCCAGTCTGCATGTGCAAGTGGATCAATGCTGCCCGATATGAACACATTCGGCCCCATCAAGACACAAGTGAAATGACACTTTCAGCAAAGGGTCTGGGTTATTATTACAATGTACTGTGTAGATGTAGCCTCTCCGTGTGCAGCAATCCACACTTCCACACCACTGCCATTATACATTTGCAGACGTTATAAAATTTAGGAAGGGCCTGGCTATCAATAGTCCGTCCGTGAAAGGTGAGTGGGTCGTGGTTTAAACTCACAAAGTGCCGTCATCGGGGGGGCAGTCAGGACTATTGTCCCATATGGCCCGTAGCTGATGGGGCCCGCCGATAGTTAGCATAGCTCTACAGCAGCGGGTATCGTTGGTATCCTACCGCTAAAACTTGCTAATTAGAGCTGTACACTAGTGGGCCAATGTGCTAGGGAGGACTTACCTGCTTATCAGCCTGCTACTAATGCAGGTCCGTGGTGCTCACCCCATGTGGATGTGTCCCGGGCCCCAATATATCTGGTGGCGTCCATGATCACACACATACCAGGATATCGCAACAGTGATATATTTGTGAGCAGGGGTGAAGACAAAGACTACTACTAATATAATACCATTCCCCATATTCTTCCGTGTCCCTTTTATTTATATCTTTATAGATATAGGTGGCACACATAGTGCAGAGCTCTTCTGATTCCTGTATTTAGACAAGTGTTCTTGGCTAAATCTTTTGGACTATTTAGGCGTGGTCTATAAGCTTAATGCATAATGTTTACTTAGTTAGATTCTTTACATAGGTGCAAATGCTTTTTCCCCACTATAACAAGATAAAAATTGTTCCTGCTGCAAATGAGTTCTATTCCTTAAATAATATTTCTGAAAATCTTATAGGCTTTAATGCAACAAAAATTTAGCAGTAATGCATTCTGCATTAACATTAATTGTTGTTATACATGAATGTATGTTATTGCAGCTTAGAAAGTGCTACCATTTATCCTTATACTTAAAATAATGTTTAATTTGTAATATGCCTCCTGTATATTACAGTATTTTCGTGTACTTTAAATGAATCAAGTGTGTCTTTGTTTATTCTGACAGATTCTCTACAAAATCTTGGTTATCCCAAATGTGTCATGTTTGTCAAAAGAGTATGATGTTCGGAGTTAAATGTAAACACTGCAGGTAAATTTTACTAAGTTTCCTGATGCATCTTTATATATTTGTTTATTTGTTTCATTTAATTGAATTCAATGTTTTGGGGGGTTTTTTTTGTAAATTACTCGTCTGTATTAAAATGTGCATTAACAGGCATCCATGCCAACCAGCATAGGGCTCCACATAACTCATGTGTCCAGGGTCTACACAGGTGAATGGTATGGGCATCTTTATGGGGTCTCATCTATGGTCTTTTTAGTGGATCCACCTCATGTAGTTTCACCAGTTTCATATTTTTCATGTCGAATACTACAATAAGAGTTGTAATATTTGACTTTATAGCAATCCCCACAATAGAAAGTCTAAAAGAAATATTTTGGGAAATTTAGTATTGGGGAATGATGATATATTATAATGATAGATTTATTTATTTATTTTTTTAAATCACTGATGAAATTTACCTACCGTTAAGGGTTTTAATTTAATTTTGCCCTACCTTACCAACCTTAATAGTATTTATTGGCATACTACAAATCATTCACTGCAACTTTATATGTGCTAATTAGCTTGAAATTGTTTTATAACCGTTAGTTGGTTTTTTATTGCCTTATTAGGGCAATAGAAACGGGTCTGCACCGCCATACAGAATACATAAATCATGCCAAGACAAATAATACGCACATGATAGACTAGGAGTAATATTTAATAGAGTTTCAAATGAGGAAAGATTAAGGTGTTTCATGATAGCAATTTCTAAGATGTGTTTGGTAAATGAAAGCCCTAATGTGCTTGGTTGCCAGTGAAGCCCCATTCAATATATTCCTATGTAAACCAGTACACATATATAAGGAATTCATTTTATGTTTTCTATTGAGTCCTCTTTTTAGATATTAGATTAGCTTTCTTTTAATAAAGGTACTGTTATAACTGTTTTGCTTAACCAATTCCATACTTATGAATTTTTTATTTTCTAGAATAGCTTTTATATTATAATCTTCCTTTTATATTTGCAGGTTAAAATGTCATAATAAATGCACAAAAGAAGCCCCACCATGTAGGATATCATTCCTGCCTTGTAAGTTAAAGTTTTCAGTTTTAAGTTAAAGTTCTTTAACTTAAACTTTAATGCAGTTTTACATGAAAGTTTAAGCTGCTGTAAAGGCTTCACATACCTTGTGTTTTGGTTTTTGCAGTACCAAAAATTAGAAGAACAGAGTCTGTGCCATCTGATATTAACAACCAGGTGGATAGACCTGCAGAACCACTATTTGGGACTCTTCCAAAAGCACTCACTAAGAAGGTATCTATAGTGCTACAGTACTTTACCTAATGGAATGACTATTTACAGTTTAAATACAAACGTTCTGGTTCCATTAACCAAGTATTGTATGCTCATTTCTTGATAACAAAGGAAGACAGGTACAGACTAAAGACTTCTACCACTACTGATAGTTAATTCTGTCCTAATAACTTATGTTTGCAGACTAAAACACTGTGTTGCAGCCAACTAATACTTTACATGTTCCCCCCCTATCCAGTAACATCAAAAGGCATCTTCATTATTCATTACATTATCAGTACAAAAATAATATATATTATGCTTATGATCTTAAGCAGGCTTTTTTACCTCTTTAGTTTTGGCTCTTTCAGTTGACATATGAGGTCATATTTTTTAATGTTTCTTTAATATTTTAGACATGACTGAAAATGTCCCATTTATTTTGAAGAAGACAGAAAATGGTTATTGGTTAGTTGGGTTTACTTGAACAAGTTTTATTTCTCTGTTTTGTTTTTTGTTTTTTTTGTTTTTTGTCTAGGACCACCCCCCAGCAATAAACCACCTGGATTCAAGCAGTAACCCATCTTCAACCACTTCTTCTACACCTTCTTCACCAGCACCCTTCCAGTCCTCAAATCCTCCAAGTGCTACCACCCCACCAAACCCTTCACCAATGGGTTACAAAGATAGTCGTTTCAATTTTCCAGGTAACACACATAATGGATAGAGTGCTGGCTACTTTGTGTTGTTGTTAGAACCATTTTATTATATTAAGATTTGTTCTCATGAACTAATATTTTTTTTATCAGTGCTAAGTAAATAAGTTACATTTTCAGAAAATTTATTTTTAAAACATTTATCCTAATTGTATTCAAATTTTGTTGTAAGAATAGATTTAATCTTTGAAGGAGTGATATAATGCAATCTAGTTTGTATTGTGTATTCAAAGTGGATTTCAAAACATATCAAATAAACAAAGGAACGGGTAAAGTAGTTTTTACCCAGTGCTTGTATGTGTAAACTAACCCTTTAAACCGCTATTCTTATAAAGTAATTCTAATGCCTTTTTATTTCCGCTTTGGCCCATCTGTAGGTCATTGGTTTTGTTTGTGGTTTATAGTTTAAAGCACTTTAAGAAACAGAACATCATTAGAGCCATATAGGTGCTGTTACTTAGCAAATTCAGGGGTTGTTAAAACAGTGTGATTGTTATGACTTATACAGTATTTTCAGCTATTGGTCCATAATAAAGTAAAGCTGTCCAAGGATTTTAATTTTAAGCATTCCTAGCCTTCTGTGTACTTTTGGCATACTTTAATTGTTTAAAATACTTTGTTTAACTATGGTGCATGTATACCTGTATGGATGTGTGTATATAGATATAGTATAATTAAACCAAATTATAAAATAGCATTGATTTAATCAACATTAACTTGTAAAATCACAGACGCTGGGATCTTATCTGCTTTTGTTTTGTCAGTATTTAATCCAATGTACTTACCTGGGGGCAGATTCACTTACTGACTATGTGCATGTCAGAACGTAGGGGTTCCATGAAAAAGCCACTGCAATATTATACTGTATTTAACATACTTAGTGCTGAGAGCATAACTCCATGTTAACTCCGTTGAATGGTCTGATTTTGTATATTTTAGGCCTATATTGACCGGTCTGTTCAACAAAAAAGGGACAAAGAACTATATCCTGGTATATTAGTACCAGGAAGCAAAGGTTGCTACCTTCATAGAGGGCACATGGTGTTCTGCCTGCACTCTGCATGGATCTAATTGTTCTGTAACATATTGTTCTTTTCTCTTGCATGCTATATGAATAACCTGTTCACTTATATCCACATGAACACAGCTTCAGACAAAGAGGGTGTTAACTCCTATTGTTTATATTCCATTTGAATGATGGTTTTTCAGTTGTGTGAATGCATTTTGTTGAATCACTCTTGTGGTGTCACAAAATTTTATTTTATTAATGTGGTATAAGGGATTATGTCAAGGCATTTTGCTTTAGAAGACCAGTCCTTTTAAAACTTAAGCAATCAGTCTCCAGTATTGCTGGGGTTAAATATGATTAACATTTAATACTGTAAGATGCCAAAACAAAAATAGCATAGTGGAGCCAGTTAGGCTAACAGCTGTTTGACTGTTCACTTGCAGCTGTGCACTGCCCTCACTTCATCACTGACATAAGGGGAACACATCCAGGCTCTTGGCCTTTGCCCCAAAATTCTACAATGATGTTCAAGCAATGTGACCATGGAAAAAATAAGACCTCAAATCTGCCTTTTACCTCAATTTCTTTTGTAACTTTGTATTGCATGAAATCATTATATATTATATTAAATCAATTATAATATGGTTAATCCATTATGCAGTATAGCATATAACTAGAACTTAGGCAGCACACACATATGCAGTATAGCATATAACTAGAATTTAGGCAGCACACACATATGCAGTATAGCATATAACTAGAATTTAGGCAGCACACACATATGACGTATAGCATATAACTAGAATTTAGGCAGCACATACATATGAAGTATAGCATATAACTAGAATTTAGGCAGCACACACATATGCAGTATAGCATATAACCAGAATTTAGGCAGCATACACATATGAAGTATAGTATATAACTAGAATTTAGGCAGCACACACATATGAAGTATAGTATTTAATTATAATTTAGGCAGCATACACATATGAAGTATAGCATATAACTAGAATTTAGGCAACATACACATATGAAGTATACTGTACTGTGTAATGTCTGCACGGCACTAAACAAAGTGCAATAAATATTGTGCCATCATCATTGATTAATCTAATTATAAATGATTCATCTAACAGAGGGGTTCTCAACCATGTACCTTAGCTATCACTAACAGTGCAGGTTTTCCAGGTCTCCTTGCTGGAGCACATGTGTTCATAACTGACTGACATATGTGAAAAGATCCGCAGGTGGAACTCCCTTGTGGTTTTGTGGAGACCTGGAAAATATGCACTGTTAGTATTAAATGAGGACAGTGGTTGAGAATCCCCTGATCTCACATGTGATCTGTACTAAACTGTAAGATTCATACCAGCAGAACAGCTTCAGTTTTTATTAAACTTATACTTTTTACTTATAATACTATTATTCCTATCACATACAAACATTAAATAGCACAACCCTTTTTTAGTATAAAATATGTAAACTTTATTACCATATTGGTTATTTTTGTCCTTAATTTCCTGTCGGTAAATCCAGTAAGCTGGAAGTGTTTTGTAGTTTTCTTGAGAGGATAGAATTAGGTAATTTGTGTGTAGGTCGCCACTGTGAACAGCCCTTTTTCGAAAGGGCTATTTTCTCCCAGCCAGTTCCGAATTGCCTCGCAGAAAAGAAAGAAGATCCTACAGCAAATGTTAAGTATAAATTTAACCCCAACCCTTACCCTAACCCACCCCTTACATAACCCTAACCTTAACCCTCTCTTCCTTGCAGCCTGACCCTAAACCTTTCATCCCCCCAGCCTAACCCTAAGACTCCCCTCCCTGCAGCCTGACCTTAAGACTTCCCTTCCCCACAGCCTAACCCTAAAACTCCCCATATGTTATTCACCTCCGGTCGGTGTGACAGGTCTGCGGTGACGTTTCCGAAGAATGAATAAGTATGCCGATAACGGTTTTTCGAATTAGAGACAGACGAATATTAGCTTTCGGCTGTGTCTATTTCTAAAATAGCAATTTCTCAGCGGCGTCTCCCACCAGGTATTTCCTAATGTAGAAGTCAGTCCTGGCAAACCAGTCAAGCAGGGATGGAGGTTTATCTGATCTCAGACAACAGGGATCACAATTTTGATAGCATTACTCAGGTCTCTTAGTAGGGATTTTTTAAAGGATGATATGGGGATGATATGTGGAGAAGGAGCCAGAAGTAGGATCAGTATCTGCTAAACATTATGTAATATCCCCTAGCGACTGACATATCCCATACTCTACCCAATAATTGGAGCTATCTCAACACCACTCTGCACCAATTCTAATAGAAACTCTGAACATTCCAATTTTCAGGTGGAGGCATTTTTTGACCGTTTTGTCAGTGTTCCAACAAATCTGTCCATGTCATACAGCAGGCATGTCAAACTCAAAACCCAAATTGGGCCAAACAATCAAAGTCTAACATTGTGTGGGCCTTAAGAAAAATAAAAAGTCCCAGTCTCATTCTCCATCCATGTCTCTAGCCTCCAGTATTCCCCACAAAGTCTGTCCAGCCTTCTCAGTATTCCCAATCATGTGTCTCCAGCCACCCCAGTATCCCCTTAATGTGTCCAGATCCCAGGATTACCCATATATGTCTCTTCAGCTCCCAGTATCCCACATCATGTGGGCCCAGCTCCCAGTATCCTCATACATATGGCTCCCCAATTTTCCCATTCATATGGCTTCAGCTCCCCATTATTCCACATTCATATAGCTCAAGTTCCCCAGTATTCCCCATTCATATGGCTCCACCTCCCACTAATTCACCATTCAGTAGTCTCCAGCCTCCCCTGTTTATACCTTACTTACCTTTGGTACCTTCCATCCGTGCCTTTCCTCTGCGGTGCTTGTCAGCGTCATTTGCATAGCCGTAAAGCAATCTGTTTCCTGCTGTCGCAGGATGCAGCAGTTATACAGGACAAGGGCTAAAAAAAAGGCCTTTACTATCAGCTGTCCTGTTTAACTGCTGTGACGGCTGATAGCAGGCTCTTTTCAGCATCGATCGCCATACCTGCTTCCCTTTGTTAGATGGGGGCCGCAAAAAAAGCTTTTGGGCCACATGTGGGCCGGTTGCGAGTTTGACAGTCTGGTATACACAATGCAGTAATTGTCCCGATTATTGTTTGGTGTGTACCAGCTTTACATTTTAGGTCCCTATTTATGCATCTAGAAGTTGTCTGTAACTGGTGTTCAGTGACATGCTGCTAAATATATTTATTGTGTACTTGTCACTGTGCCACCATTAGTTTGGTAAAGAAGACTTAATGATACTGGTAAACTTGTGTTATGCGGCAGGAGAAAAAAAACATCTGTATGAATGAAATGTCATGTTTTCATTTTTTTTTAGCCTTTATATCATACATGTTGGTGGCCCAAAAATAACTATTGCCAAGGCTTGTAATTGCCTCTTGAGCTTTATTTCTCAATTAATTAGCATTTGAAATTTAAGTGAAAGCTTCTTGCATGAAGATGTTTCAGAGAGCCACGCAAGTATGTAATAGCTAGTAAAATCCTATTAACATTTGCCTGTATCCACCTGGGGTTATCTCCCACTGGACTGCAGAGAAACACTCTTTTATTGACGAGAGCTGTGTTCAGTCAGTCAGCATGGTGACTATATTCATTAAGCGCATGTGGGGCAGTCTCTGACAGGTCTCTTGATACTCTCTAACTGCTTGTTTTTCTTATTCTGCCTGGGTGGTTGCTGTCATCTTTTATTAAAAGCTGCCTACTACATTCAGCATAGACAACAGTTTATCTTCCCAGGTGAGTTTTACGCTTTAATCCTACTAACTGACCCTATGTTTTTTTTTTTCTTAATTCTTCTTTCTGATTTGTCTCATTGTCTCTGAGGCAACTATCTAGGATCTCACATCTGCAGTGATCAGTCTGTGACCTATTCTGGTTGTGTTGCAGAGTGGATATAAATAGAACAAAGATTTAACATGGCATCAAAGGCTAACCTTAACAAAGTCCTGCTTTTCTCTCTGAAAATGCCTCATGTAGCTTTTGCTGTCGATTTGATGGACCTGTCTGGGCATATCCTTGTGTAGTGAGTGATGTGTTGCAGGATTTACATATTCCTTAATGTGCAATCACTGAGAGACATTTTCAGAAAATGGTCCTGAATTTGTGTTCTCAGCAGCTACATGGATAATAGATAAAGCTGTATTTTATGTATGCTTGGTTAGAAATAGATCTTAACCATCTAGTTATAGCTGAGTTGTTTTTACAATGTCATGTCTGTTTGTATGGATAATAAGTAGATTTTAGTCAGTAGTTTGCTGGATATGCTGTGGTTCTCTGCAGGACTGGTAATCTAACCTCATCTACTTGTCTTGCCTTTGGCAAGTTGATATGATAGTAACACAAATCTATATTTCCATATATACCATTTAATTGAAGCTGTTGCTGAAAGTGTGAAACTTTGTGTGCAAACAGTGGCAAGAGGGACAACACAATAGAAAGATGTTAGATGTGTTTTGAAGGTGTCTGACCCCCTTTCAGCTGCTGCCTAAAACCAAGAAGGTGGCGAGAAGGAGCATCAGTAACAACCTGAGTTCAAGAGATTGTGACCGGTGAAGTTGTGAACAATGGGCCATGTTCAGACTTTCGATTCCGGATCCCCATTTGATCCAGCCTTCTGTGTGGAAAAGGGGATGTCACTCCCTGCATTCGCACAAACTATGATAAAAAAAATCCCTCCCTTTCTGCTGTTAAAATGGGGATGGCACAGAAGTCTGGATAGACCGGAGCACGTCTACATACTTTCCCCTCTAACATAGCAGAAACGCTTTTCATTTCCTGCCCCGTTGTCAGAAACGCTTCCAGTTGGAATTGGGAATTCCACGATTGCACATGCACTGTTGGGTAAAAAAAATTGCATATGCTTATCAGGAGACACCTCTTTTTTGTTTTACCCAAATATAAATTGTACAAAAAGAAAGAAGTCCTGGCTAATTATAACAACATCTTACCTGTTGTCATTTTTTTGGGAAAAGTGAACATTATGGGTCTGATCCAGACTTAAGAAGGAGTTTGAAATTAAGGACCTGATTCACACTTAAGAATCTTCTTAAAATAAGAACTTAAAGTCACTCCTGGGCAAAACCATGTTGATTGCAGGGGGGATTAATGTAATTGTATTCTTTGCATGCAGGGATATATCTTTGAATTGCTTATTGCACACAGATA
>WWET01002189.1:60559-112918 GCA_011038615.1 Limnodynastes dumerilii
ATGAAAGCCGGCAATTTCATGAAAACCCCGGCTTTTTCATGGTAATCTGAACGGGGTATAAATGCAATTCATTTTTATTTTTAGAAATACAACTTTTCTTTTTAGTGTTGGTTTGGTTTTTCAAACTAAAGAAGTTAATTTTAACTAGAGGAATAATTTATAATACTGCCAGACTACACCAAACAAATATCTGTTTAATGATTTAACAAAAAAAAAAAAAAGATTCTTTATAACAGGGAGCTGTAGAGACAAAAGTGGTTTTAACCCTGGTTGACATAAGTCTTCAACAATATGGTAAGGATCAGGATTGTGCTTAACAACCTTAGAACCTTTTTATACGCTGCGTTGGATTCCCCTGTGTGTATACATTGGGTCGCTCATAGATCCAATCATACTAAAAGCTTATTTGACTGCAGTAAGCTGTTGTTGTTTAGCTCTTAAATATATGGGTGTTAATTCATTTAGCGGGTTTTAAGTGATTACATTTACTAATTGTATTTTACTACTTAATATGTTCCATGTTTATTAGTTTTTTGCTTTGTTAATGAAGGCTTTTGATTTGCAACACTAACACCAAATACATTTCTCCTTAGTGCTGAGGCTGACATGGAAACAGATGTAGCAGAAGAACAGGAAGCAGAGGTAGTATGATTAGCATGACATTAAATGACTGTTATGTTGTTAACCACTAGAGGGTGCTACTGTTCTGTTGCAAACTGAATGATTAAATGTTATTTCATCAAACATTGTAAGCATTTTGAACAGAATCATTAGTGTTAAGCTGGCCACACACTAATGCGATTATTAGCCCAATCCTACAGTTGTTGTGGATTCAATCAAAAATTGCTCTAGTGTGTGGTGCAGTTGGATTCCTGAAACCTCCTACTATTGTCCCAGAAAAGATCTAGGCCTATAATCTGATAGTTCAGAATTCCTAAACTATTATGTAGTTTGAGGGCAAGTTTGATTATTGGATCCTGTACCCCTACCTCCTGGCTGGTGTTCCCCCATCTGTCTCACTTCATAATTATCAGCAAGTACAGCTGTAATACAGTATGAAAGCTCTGCATTTTGCAACAACTCCGACCAAAAGGTGCCACATATTGGCCTAAGCGTTTCTGTCAGCCAGCGAATAGCAAGCTGCATGGGCCTCCTGCCTTGCTTGACAGGAGGCCTGTGCAGCCAATCAGTTTAAAGGGCCTTCTGTCAATCTCAGCAGGCCAGCCCTCCTTATAAGATATTATTGCTCCCAACAAGAGTGTGTGGCCCTGACATCGGGATCTTTCCCAGGGACAAATTGTTCCATTTAACGGCCACCTCCTGCTGTAAACAATAATTGCTCTAGTGTGTGGCCAACTTTAGAATCTAAGGGCCAGAATCAATTAGCCGTAATGACGGGAAAAAGTACGCTCTGCGCTTTTTCCCATCATATACGGTATGAAAAATAGGCGAATATTTATGCGCACCTCTATGGGGTGCGCATAAAAGTCACCCAAAAAAAGTTCGCGGAATTAGCTTCACACCGCAAAATACGCTGCTGCGAAGCTAATTGAATCTGGCCCTAAATATATATATATTTTTTTTACTTTAACTCAAATTGGTTGTTAAAGACTTTTGTAAAAACTGGTCTTATAAGAAGCTATACAAACTTGTAACGTAACTTGTAATGTTAATAGCGTTTGCTCGAATTGCAGTACAATACTGCCTTAATATAGCCGTACCTGCCGTAGTGGGTTTACATAGATTCCTCCTTGCTTCTCTAAGTGAATATTAGCCTTTGCCTGCAGACAACTAGTAAAAAAAAAAAACAGACAAATTTCACTTTCCAAATAATTGCAAGATAAAAACAGCAACAATACATCAATAAGGTCTTGATAACTATATGGAATATTAGCTTTTATTTCTGTAATAAACTGATAAAAATTGGGCAGTTTAAAAGGACCACTTGGGTCATACCTGCTGTCATATTTTATGTAAAGGCAGAGTTTGGTTCAGTTACCTTACTGCAATATTGACAAGTGAGCCCTATAGCTTATATCACGTTTGAAATTAAACTGCATAAATCCACTAAACTTCCTGCTAGAGAAATATGTAAATATTTCACTGTGTTTGAGGTTTTTCTCAATGTGTTCTATTGTGGTGGGAATCTATTCATAGATGTGAATTACTGAGTGAATTAATTAGCCTTTGGGGGTTAAATCACATTTAGCCTAATCCAGCATTAATAGCAAATTCCGTACATTAGCCTCCATTTTGGAATTTGCAATATTAACATCCGTACATGCAAGGGGAGTGCACACCCTCTGTACTGCCCTTCCGCATGCAGAACCCTACCTTAAATATTCCACATGTCCGATAACCACTCTGGATAACTCGTACACATGGTGAGTAGCAGTGCCCCCCTTGTGAAGCCTGGTTTTCGCTCAGAGCGCAGCATTTGGCGTCTGTTTTCCATTACTATATATATCCATATACATATACAGAGCTGACTTACGTACATTGCATACATGCGTCAGCTCTCTTTATTAATTCTAGATCAGGCCCATTATCTCCTAGTAGTAACATATTATATTATTATATATTGCTGCTAATGTCCTAGTTGATATTAAAAACTAGCTTTTTTCTTTTTATTTGTAAAAGGAAATGATTTTAGTCTGTGTTTTAAATAGGTTGAGGAGCAAGAAGCCAACAAATCTGAGCCAGAGTATGATGACGACGAACTGGATGAGCTCCCTTCCTCAAGGTCAACGAGCGGTACTTTTGGCGGAATGATCTTCCGCAAGGCCAGCCAGACCAGTGTGTACTTACAAGAATGGGACATACCCTTTGAGCAAATCGAACTTGAGGAGCTTATTGGTCAGGGAAGATGGGGGAAGGTGTATAGAGGCAAGTGGCACGGGGAGGTCGCTATCCGGTTATTGGAGATAGATGGAAACAATCAAGATCATTTAAAATTGTTCAAAAAGGAGGTGATGAATTATAGACAGACCCGGCATGAGAACGTGGTGCTTTTCATGGGGGCTTGTATGCATCCACCGCATTTGGCCATTATCACTAGGTAAGTGATTTGCACCCACACATAAGAACAGTCTGAATTTTTTCTTAAAGTAGAAGGTTATGGATGTATGCTATATTCTGACCAGTGTTGTCACTGCTATCAAGTTAAAGGCTTTGGCCTACTTTGTAGTTTAAATAGGAAATATTCACAATGTATGTGGTATAAATTATTGTATGTCTCCTATAGATATATTCCATGTGTCATACATTAATTCAAAAGAATGATGTAGGCTTGGACTGTAACTGACAAATATTCATGTTTTTGCAGCATGGTAGATTAGTAGTAGATTTAAATAAAAAAGGCAAAATATATAGCAGAGAGCAACCTGACATGCTAAGACAGTATTTACCGCATATGCTATATTATTGCTAGGCCTGCCCCTGTGGTTGGATGATAGCAGTGCTATGTGCAAAGCTAGTCTGTCTGACTGTCGTCACTGTATAGGAGGACCACCTCCTATATATTTTGTGAATTACTGTATAAACACACAAGTTATTCCATGTATATCATTTGCCTCTATAATGCACAGCCTTTAATGTATGTAAATAACCAGGGTATTTAGGCATCCGGGAGTCTTTCATACTGTAGCTCCTCATTCACACTCTGTACCTACTAAACTGTATTGTTAACCTGAAGTGCAGGTTAGGGATATGACTGAATACATTCAGATTACTGTACATTGATAAACAATTCACAGTAGGTTTCTGTAGTCGATAAATTAAAGACCACAGGACCATGGTCTAGATGAGAAACCTGGGTCTAAGTGATTTGCTGGTTGTTCTTGTCTTAGCGTGATAAGTAATGAATAAAGAAAGGCATAATCAGGGTTTATCAAAAAATTTTCATCTATGCATTGAAATAAAGCACTAAACCTCCTGTTAAAATACCTAATGTGATTTGAGGAAGTAATATTAATGCAGCATAATGCATGAGTAAAGAAGGATTATTAGTATGGCCGTAAAGGGAGGAATGATTTAAGAAGGTATGACATATTAGTATGCCATTTTATAGTTCTGATAGCACATAGGAGAATGTTTGTGACCTCAGATGACTTTTTATTAAATATGTTTTTTTTGCCTAATTGATTTAGTATTTTTACATATTAAGTGTTTGCCACTTTGTTTGTATTAGTTTTTGCAAAGGCAGAACCCTTCATGCGTTTGTAAGAGATCCCAAGGCCTCACTTGACATAAACAAAACACGGCAGATTGCTCAGGAAATCATCAAGGTAAGCGGTGCTTCAGCCATGTTACTAAAACAATTCTGGATTAACATAACATAAAGTGGCTTTGTAATATGAAGATGATATACATATATTCATGGTGTAATGCTGGGCACACACTAAATAACATTTTACCAGATGCAATATGAGTAATTATTTTAACAGCTGAAAATCCTGTTGAGCCTGGCGTTTTCATGCGTATACACTGACACGATTTACCTTGAGATTTGTGACTTTCATCTGTTTTTATCATGTGTTCTTTTGACATCATTCCATTATTGATTGTAAAAATGAGGAAGGTTAGAAAAGCAAATCAAACAATGTGATTTCTTTGGAATGATAAAACATGATTGTGGAAGCATACACACTAATATGATATTGTTTCAAACACTCATGTATTGTGTGATTGTCTTAATATAGAGGGCAGGTACCCTTTATACTATCTAGACTTCAGCGCCATCTCCAAGTGTTTTGTGTTAACGGTATCTGAGTTAAAGAGAACAATGCATTTCATAAATGGCTTTCAAATATATTTTGAAAATGAACCTCACTCTTGACCAGATTTACAATTTCTATGCGTGCAGACCTGTGATTATTGGATGCATGCATATACATGATTACAGATCTGCTGGATACAGACATCTATGCAATGTCTTTTTGGTAACCACTTACCGTGAACCAACGGACTTGCAATAGCCGTAGCCTATCTTAAGTATTCCAGCTCATGCCATGTAAAATGGCGGCAGTTTGGATGTCTGGATCAGTACACAGTGCGTTGGCATGCCTATTCTATATATTGTAATACCACGTTGCGTCCACTGTGCAAAAAGCAAAAACACCTAAATGTTCCGAATGTATGGAGATCAGGAGGAAATCTGATGAGAGCATCTGCTCCTAAGTTACTGTGGTTTTTCTATTGTGGCCTACACTGTGATTTCTGTCAAGTATACCTGAATAATACATATGGGCATATTAATATTATTGGACCGGATTCACAGATCCGGTGTGTGTCAGGTGCGGACAGACCCCCATATTGTATAAAATACAATATAAATATAAAAATATCACAAAAATACAATAAAGTAAAACAAGCACAGAACGCAAGGCAAAATGCGAGGTGTCAAGCTTGGAGATCAGGGAGGAGGGGATAGAGCGCAATGAGAGGTTGAGAGTGAGCCACCAGGCTATTTAGATATTAAGACTATTTAGGCTATTACAGATGCACTCTTGGACATGCTTCCTAAATACTCCTTCTATGTAGCTGCTCTTACCATTCCCAGTTTGCTAATTGGTGGTGGTCCTATCTCTTTGATCTCACTCAGCTAAAGGTGACAGATATTTTCTATTGTAATGATAAAATGAAGATAAATGATTCTAGGTCTTTCGAAGATTTTTTGTTTCTGTAGTAAAAATTATTTTGATTTTGAGAAAAAAAATACATGCAGTTGTCCACATCTGCTATAAACCCGAGTCACTCTATAAATATTTTGGAGTATACGTGACAAAGGTTTATTTATACTGCCTTTTTATAGTACTAGCTCTGCGTCTGTTGCTGTGTAAACAAAAATTATTGTCATGTGCATTTCATAAAAGTAGTTAAAGAATTAATCCTACTACATGTATACTGTGAAAGGCTTGCTCATATACTGGAGAATGGAAAAACTTCAATAAACATGATTGGGCAATAAACATTCTTTAATTACTTCACTCCCACTCAGCCAGGTGCTTTCCGAATCAGTACAGAGACATGAGCAAATTTCTTAATTCACTACAGTATTCATTTAAAAATGAACGCTGTAAAGCAATAGGGCTGTTGGGAAGCATTAGTATTGGCTTGCAGTAATGGGACATACACAAATAAGCATGTGTAATAAGCCACAATATTGGCAAAAACAAATACAATCCTGCAATTTTTCTATCTCTAGAATTACTGGCCCAGGTTCACAACACCGTACGTGTTGCACATACGGTCTTAAAATACCGATAGTAGCTACTGCGCATGCGTAGTAACTATTTTACGTAATCTACATATCGATTGTTCTTTTTAGACCACATATACACAATCTACGTACCAAAACGATACGTAGTCCGTAAAATAGTTACTACGCATGCGCAGAAGCTACTATCGGTATTTTAAGACCGTATGTGCAACACGTACGGTGTTGTGAAAACGGGCCATTATACTTATCCCAATGATAATGTGAATGGAAGCAGAAAACACTTGTGCAATGCAATATTTAAATGTAGTGAAGCCACTTGATACCCATATCAAGAAAAATATGGGCAGGCATTTCCATAGTCCATTGGATATGTTATTTTGTTTTGATGGGATTTCTGGTGGTTTAAAATACTGAATAGGTAGCTATATATGAAAGTAAAAATGTTCTACTATTTTGGCAAGGTACAGTTAGTAATGATAAGCAATGTGCTGTGATGCTCTGGATTACTAAGAATAGATCCTGTTTGTGCTGTACGTCTTTGTATTACTGTTATCATATGATAACTAGGGATATTGGGCCAGATCCAGAGCTACACTGGCCCGCTGACCATAAGTACGGCCAACGTAGCTTTGGTGCACTCCCCCTGTGGCCAGCGTAATAACCCACTGTTACGCCGGCTGAAGGCTACCTTAACTTCAGCCGGCGTAACAGTAGGTAGCCGGCCACAGGATCGTAAGTGCCTAACCCATACCTCCCAGCCTAATTTCCCTCCCTCCCCCCGCCTACCTTCTACGCCGCAGCACGCCCCTTCAGGGATTCCAGAATCATAGATTACGCCAGGAAACATCTGCCGTAACTAGTGCGATGGCCGTAGGTCTGGATCTGCCCCATTGTTGCTAATCTGCTTTAGTAATCAGAAAAGGCAAATTTAATATTATAAGGAAAAACAATAGTTGATCTCTTAGGCATTAAGGAAAAATGTAGTCTTTATTGGCTTCTGGACTGTATTGTTGTGGTAATGAACTTCACCAAAGGAGCACCAAAAAATAAGAACTCATGCACTTAATTAATGTTTGAACCAATGTAAATGTTTTCCTGGGTTTTTTTTGTTTGTTTGGTGCTCTGTAGTTCAGAACTGGCATATCAGTTTGGTTCAGCCCTTTGTGCGAATATTATTAGGTTAATGAAAGGATTAAAATAAAACTAATCTTAGTCAAGCAGGATCAATATGGCACCATTTGTGTAGTTTCTGTGCCACCGTCTAGTGTGCCATGGTTCAAATGAATTTCATGGAATGAATGTGGCCCAACAGAGTGTTGACACTGCTCATCTTGCTGTAGCTCGCGTGGACTAAATTTGATAAATATTGGTATTGTTTGGCAATGTCCAATTTTAAAATTAAAACCTAAACGCAATGCTAACAGTGCATAAACGTGTAGGTAGTAACCAGCAGGCTTCAGCAGTTTAGCACCATTAAATATCCATGATCCAATATGTAAATGAATAAATCATTCATGTTGTGTTCCACGTTGCATTTTTAATAATAACTTGCAGCATGTACATGTAATATTGTCTGTTTTTTAGGGTATGGGCTATCTGCATGCTAAGGGCATTGTTCACAAAGATTTGAAATCCAAGAATGTTTTCTATGAAAATGGAAAAGTGATCATCACCGACTTTGGTCTGTTTGGAATTTCAGGAGTTGTACAAGAGGGAAGGTAGGGCTTATTCAACTTTACCATTTGTGTCAACAACCCACTGTCTCTTAAGGGAGCTGTTGATGTATGTTGGTATATAAAGATATTGTTGCAATACACCATTTTGTTTGTTTTTGTTTTTTTAATAGGCGTGAGAATGAGCTGAAAATAAGCCACGATTGGTTATGTTATTTGGCTCCTGAAATAGTGCGTGAGATGGCTCCTGGCAAGGATGAAGACCAGCTCCCTTTCTCCAAGGCTGCTGATGTTTATGCTTTTGGGTAAGTTTAAAACCAGTGTCTTACTCACGTGGGGCCTGATCCAGACCTACGCAAATACTACGCCCTTGTGCATAGCGTATTTACGCCAGCGTGCCTCCGAAGCACTCCCCTAGGTACTCCCCTCGGTCGTCAGTATTTATGCCGCCTTACGCCAACCAAACCCTACCTTAACTCTCCGGAGCGTAACCGCGGGCGATTCGTATTTACGATGCTTAGCACGCCCATACTGTATGATTTAAATACCTCTCCCTGCCATCAAAGCGTAATTACAGGATGCGTATGGCTTGCGCGCTCCTTCTTGCGTTGTTAGGAAGCTGGTACACTCAAGGTCCATACACTCAGCATTTCTTTGCGTAACATCTGCCGCGCACATGAGCATTAGGTACAAATAGGCGCTTTTACACTTACAAAAAGCATAAAAACACGGGCAGGAGTAGGTCTGGATCAGGCCCATGTTCTCAGATGTCTAGATCCAGTGTCTTACTCATGGGATTTTAAAATATTTGTGTTACAAATGTACTATAATTTGTATTTCTGGGGTTATTTAAAAGTTTCTTCTGTATTTGTCTTAAATAAACATGTAGTTCTGTCTGTCAGTTCAGCTGTGGCTGTGTGTGAAATTGTGTCAGTTCAGCTGTGGTTGTGTATGAAATTGTGTATTGGTATTTACATGATCTATTGCTTTGCCAGGCATAGGCAATCTGTTTATGAAATTACAAATCCCATCTTTCGTTGGCTGTGGTGCTGGAACATTCTGTAACTTACTGGGGTGTTGTCTGTGTAATGTAGAGAAAATATAGCCGAGAAAATGTGGGGGGTGGAAAGGTAAACTCTTTATTTCTGTTTCTGTAAAGGACTGTGTGGTATGAACTGCAAGCTCGGGATTGGTCTTTTAGAATCCAAGCGCCAGAGGCTCTTATCTGGCAAGTTGGAAGTGGTGAAGGTGTAAAGCAATTGTTGTCAACTATAAGTTTGGGCAAAGAGGTCACTGTAAGTATTTTTTTTTTACTTCATGAACTGAGCCATTTATCCCAAGTCACAGCAAGTTTTATCTGTTGAGCTGTCTTTAAGTTTCAGTTCCCTTTTTATATATTTAATTATGAATAAAGAGATAAATTATTATAGTTTCATTGAACTAGAAGAGGTGTTATAACTTATTACCAGTGTAATATCTACAACTATAAAATTTACTATTTCTGTAGCTTTCCAACCTTTGAAATTTTATTTAAACCTCTTATCTGTGTTTGTAGTACAGTTCATTTGCATAAATCCATACAGAATAATAACATAGATCATTAGAATCCCCTGTAATAGGAACATATAGGAAAAGTACATTGTTGAGACTAAAGGTTTCTGAACTTCAATAATCTGCAGGAAATTCTCGCTGCATGTTGGGCCTTTGATGTCAACGAAAGACCAAGTTTTACCCTCCTCATGGATATGCTGGAAAAGCTGCCAAAATTGAATCGGAGGCTGTCACACCCAGGTCACTTCTGGAAATCTGCAGAGTGAGTATTTTATGCCAGAGGCTAATATGGTCATTTGACTTTGGGTGGAAAATTTTAACTGACATTAATGATTTCCAATAAGTTTCTTCAGTTTGTTTGTTTTTTATTATTATATATTGCTTTCTTATATATGTTATATGTGGTAGTAGTACATTAACATTAAGAACACATTATAGTATTAATAAAATGTAACGAGACAGCAATGGAGTATAAATAATAAAAATTTAGTTACAGTTCTATATGCAAAAACAACAGTTTCATTAATGCTTAGATTTTATATTTTATTGAAAATCATAGTTTCTTTTATGTCTAGTGTGTCAACTAATTGACTCTTTTACCTTCCTTTCCTTTGGGATTGTTTTGCTGATCTCCTAATGGCTGCCATCTCTCTTTCCATTCTCCATGATTCTGCTGTGGGGAACAATTCCTCGGTTAAATCACTGCACTGATTTTCATTGTCTCTACTTTAATCTCTGTTTCCTTTTATACCTTTGATATCTCTATATGACATCAATGTCATTTTTCAAAAGACATTGGCATAAATTTTACACCAAGGGTCAATTCAACCAACATGGAGTACATATTCATTGTCTGGTTGCTAATAAATAAATTGCTGGTTTATTCGTCATTAACCCTGTCTATTCTGGTCTATTTTTATTGATTTCTAAACCCCCCAAAGTGACAATAGTCTTTTGAAGGAGGTAGGTTATTGCAATCTTAATAGATTTCATTTGTAAGATTTTGAGATTACCTATTTTATTTTACGGTCTGGTATATATGATATGTGTGTGTGTGTGTGTGTGTGTATGTATATATTTATATGATCCAGAGCTACATTTCCATTACGTTTCGTAGCGTAATTACTATGCACACCCTCGCCGTGTTACGCTTCCCGAACCCTACCTTAACTTTTCCAAGCGTAACTCCTGACGGCCGTAATGGCTGCACATACTTACGCTGATAAGCACGCCCATACTGTACGATTTAAATGCCTCACCCCAACTCCGAAGTGTAATTACGGGTGTCGTATGGTTGGCACGCCCCTTCGTACATAGTTACGATGATGATACATGACTGGCCCTTACGCTCTGAGCTACGTGGCGTATCAGTTGCCCTGCGCATGTGCAGTAAGCACTAATGGGCGTTTTTTCTGCTAGTGGCTAGCGTAAATACACAATTGTACGTAGCTCTGGATCTACCCCAGTAAGGTAACAATCCTGGCACAAGTTTAAGAGATTTTATTTTCTCCAGCTTTTTGGAGAGACTGAAACAATATAAATAAAAGATTTAGTACCAGTAATAGAGCTTTATACACCTTTTCCTTGATTGAGATAAAAACTGAGCTAGTTGCTACTTTCTCCTCAATGGTTTCCTATACATTCTCATTCATGGAGGTTCCAGGTCTCTGCCTTGTCCTGTCTCTTATTTGTCCTGGAGTCGGATCTAGACCATAGATACTAATTTCATATGTTTTCTCGAGGGGTTTTCTGACAGATCACTTTGTGGCAACAATGGGTCAGTTTTCAGCAGTCTTCCCCTAAATGACATGACTCCCACAAAGGCACAGTGTCCTAAGACTGCATCTGTGACAATTTTTGTTATCCTTAACCCTCCCCTCTCCACAGTATAACCCTGAACCTCCCCTAACCCTATCCAATGCTGTCCCACAGCCTAACCCTAACCTGAACTATCCTTGTCCTGAAGCCTGTCCTTAACCCTGCTTTATCCCTATACCTTCCTGTCCCACAGCATAACCTATAACCAGAATGGGTACCTTGTTGAAATAAGACCATTTGACATGGTACCCGTTCCGGAATTAACATTTTTACTATAAAAAAATGAGCAGGCAATGGTTTAGCCGAAATAAAGAGTCCGCTGTAATATTGTCTAAAACGGGCCGTTTGTATCGGCAACTGCATCCCTGACAAACACCTTTACACAAAATGTGAAAAGGGACTAAAGATATTCATTAAAAAAGTGTCCAAGCTGGATAAAGTAAGATATTTCCTAAATTTAAAATCCTCAAATGATAGCCATATATTTCTGTTAAGTATATCGTAAATTATACCATAGCTAGACAACTTACCATAGTAATAAGGGCTTTAAATTAGTTGGTAAGGGAAATAAGTGGTTATTATCTGAGTTATCTGGCCCCCTAGTTTCAGTATATGACTATCTGGTCTTTTTTTTCTGGGTTCTGTAATAGTTATATTAGGTGCTAAAGGGTTTGGACATGAACTGCCATAAGATGCTGTTAAAACATTTTCTGTTTTAGTTCTGTTAGCCAAACTCTTTGAACATACCTTCATATTTGCATTTAAATGTGAGCTGGTTCAGTTAAAAATAATATTGGACCTGATTCACACTTAAGAGTGAGTTAGGTGCATGCAGATGCGTACAAGTGCCATAGGGTACCTTATCTCTCTGTGCAATGTCTGTACTGACATTGCACCTCCCCGCCTCCCACCTGCCCTCTCCAGCTAATATAAATACCTCCCCCCTCCCACTTCTGTCTAAAAACGCCTCGAGGTGGCATTACGCCGCCTCTTTTTACGGAAATGGCTGCATGTTGTCTGTAAAGACCGCACCTACGCTATTTACGTGCCGATCGGCTATGTAGAGAGCGTAAATTACCTACTATGCATGCGCAGTAGGTAATTTAGGCCACATATGCATTTTAGAAGATGCAGCTTCTTAAGTGTGAATCAGGCCCTTTATCTTCCTTAGGAATCAATGAGATTGTAGCTTCAATGTCTTGTAGCTTCAAGCTATTCCCTATACCAGAGGCTTCACCCAAGATTTATAAGGCCGCAAGACGGGAGCAAGTGATTAATTTCTTTTAGTAAGCCCCAAAAAAAGCCATTCTCAGGACTTGATACTAGATCCAGAGCAGAAAACCGGAAAAACATATAGCCACACACCCGCCCACAACAGGCTTTCACAACGGATCTGGATTCTCAGGATCCAAACTTCCATTTTTAACTTTTCCAATAATGGGATGTGGTGGGAGGGGCCTTCCCTCACGTGCATGGATTGGAAGCAACAAAGATCCGGCATAGGATCTTTACCTAATTTTTGTAATTTGATGAAATTACTTAATGGGGAAAATTCAGTGCTAAGGAAATGATTTCATGATATCATGCATGAATACATATGCATTTCATTTTACAGAGGTCATCAAGCCTCCACGAATTCCTGTTTGCAAGAGAATTTCTGTCTGATATTATGGATAAAATCCCTACTTGTAGAATTGATTTAGCAAAGAAAACTTGTTAACTGTGTGCTTGAGGGAAAGGATATTAAGCTTCACATTATTAGTTCTGTTTTTTGTATGTGGAGAGATTCATATGATTGCATTTAAATTTGGAGGGTTTTCATTAGTCTATTATATTGGATTTTGAAGCATGGGCAATTTTTTTTTTTTTTGAGACCTGGTAATTCCAAAAGTGGCCAGTATTGCTTTACATTAACATTTTTAATATCAATCCATTGTTTTATTAATATAGTAAGTGAGAAGTATACTATAACATACATTGATGATAATAGGGCTATCTATGCTGATGTATAGATAGATATATATTTAAAAAAAATTTAGTTTTTTTCCTCTAAAATTTTTATATGTGACTAGAACCATGGGCTTGACTTCACAGATAAGTCAGATTCATGTGATCGATGAGGACACAGTGTAGTTCTGCTTTTCTTAGAAGCATTTCAAAATATTTGTGGTGTTATTTTCAGCTGTCAACTGTCAACATAAATATATATGTCTGTATGTCTGTAGGAAGAAGTCACTCACGAGTCTTTATAGTAATAGTTTATATAAATATAGTTCAAGAATGCAACAAAAGAAAAAGAATTCCAACATTTAATTCGCTGTACACGATTTTCATCAGGGAATTGATACTTGTGTGTACCTATTCCCTGACGAAAATTTTGTACGATTGAAACGTTGGAATTCTTATGTGACTCCGATTAAAAGGCGTTGTGGCGTATTCTTAAGATTTGTGAGTGACTTTTTACTAGTCATCGAAATTTTTCCTTCTATGGAAGAGCACCTCGAAAAGTATTGCTTTTGGAGGAGTGACGGGATATGTTAAAATATATAGTTATATTCTATAATTGATTGGGCCAGTCTTATATTTGCATATGTTACTTCTGTCTGTCCTTGTATCGTTGCATTACTAATGAGTCTTTTTCCGATCATGCTCTCTTTGTAACAAATTTGAATGTCGATCATTAACTGTGTTTTCTCCTTGTCATAGGTTATAGCTGCTGGCCACCTAACTGGGCTCTGCCTTGCATGCTTCTATACGTCTTCTACTAATCTACAGCTTCGTGGACATTAACCTTGAATCCACAGAACAAATAAACGCCAATATTAGAAAACCTTTTTAACCCTTGGATGTATCTACTGCTTTGATCTTTTCCCGCTATTTTCTTGGTGTGGGCTGTATGCTTCAATAACAAATTCTGACTGCAAGAAATCTACTTGGCACTAATTGTAGGACCAGCTGTGTATCTAGTCTCTGAAGCACTGAGCCAGCAGTAACTTACTAAAGCAGGGTTACCAGCATCCAAGTGGACTCTATGCACTGGGTGCTTTTTATCTGTGTACTTCTAATAAGCACTTTTTCTAGCCTCTGTGTGCATGTGTTTTATATGTTCTTAAGATTGTCCACCAAATAATAGCACCCTACAAACAGATAACATCCATCATAAATCGTTAAAGAATAGCAGATAATTACATATATTCTATCATGGGTGAATATCTGTTCCATTTGTTGGTTAATGTGATAAATCATCTGTCCAGTTCACAAATACTCCAAAATGTTGAGCATATAGGTTTCTGGCACAATTTGCTACATTTAACAGTGCAATGCTGGTCCATCTCTGCAGGGGACTGTGTCTTTGCATAGCCCATTGAGTCTATGGATTCCAAACACATTACAGAATCCCCACCCCAAACTAATAAAACCTGGTTTCCCATACAAAGCACTCCTGCAAATATTGAACTAGATAGCCGAAGCCTGTTATCCTAGTCTCTGAGGCTTGTACATTTTCTCTGACATGGATGAACTATGGAATGGAACAAGACAAGTAATTACAGAAATCTTTACAATTCTACAAAATCTGCTCTGGGGTGACATTTTGGAGAAAATATTGATGGTTTTATTTATCACAAGGATGCCCTGATTATCATTGTTAATACATTATTTTGTGTAACTACAACTCAATAATGTTGATCCTAGCAATAGATTTTCCTAAGTCTAGCTGTTGTCTTCTGTACTGAGGTAGTTGGTTAATATTCTGGTAAAGCATTGCTGCACTGCCAGTAACGGTTCATTAATGCTTCCTTTTTTGGCCATTGACACATGCTGATCCTTGGGTCTTGTGTTACATCATATCTCACTTAGTCATTGCAGTAAGCAATGTGGAAGCTGAAAAAGACAAACATAATATTCATATTATGAACATTAAAACTGGTTGGAGTGAACAACTTTTCCTTAGAGTAAATTTTATTAGCTACTCTATATAAAAAGTAATGTGCAAAGAGAACATTGTATACTGCTTTATGTACACAGTATGCACACTCATACAGCTGCAGCTTAAGCTGAAGTGTATATGTATCAGTGTGTGATTAGTATTTGTTAAATGCAATGGACCTATTCACCCGCTGCCTTTTTTGTTGGACAATCTTGTACCAGTAAATTATTATAATATTTTTGGTAAAATGGATGAAGTGCAACTTGAAATGGTTTTAACTTGTCTAACTAAGACATATTTGTTTTATTCCCCTTCTTCCAGCATTAACAGTAGCAAAAGTATCACCCGTTTTGAAAGGTTTGGCCTGGGAGTCTTGGAGCAGGGTAACCAAAAGATCTAATCTGCTGTAGAATTTCTCATTGTCATTTACATGGTGCTGCATCAACCGTCAGAGATTCCAACTGCAGCCAGCGATGACCTCACATATTGGATTTACTCTACTCTGTTACTTTAAAATTACATTAAGCCATTCTGCACTGTACAGGAGCAAAGCAGTGCTTTGCCTATCCCTTCCAGCACTGAATGGCTTAAGCTTTAACTCTACCTGCTGTTTTTTTTGTTTACATATTATTTTAGGCAATTGAATTGTATTGTGTTATGGAAATGAATAAATGTGACCGATTTCCTTCCCACCCCCCATTTTATATGCTATACAATTAAGTTAAAATCTTTTTAGGGGTGTAGCTGTCCTTATTTGCATTGTCCTTTTTATTCTTAAAGTCAAAATATGCTCAAGACAAGCAAGTACTAATATAAAGTAAGTATTTGAAGGACTATGGGCTGGATCCAGACTTAAGTAAGTGCTTGAAATTAGTTTCTCCTGGGCTAAACCATGTTGATTGCAGGGAGAGTCAAGTTATTATGTATTCTTTGCATGCAGGGATACATTTTTGAATTGCTTACTGCACACCGATACTGACCAGCTTTACTATCACACTGTTATTGGGACTTGGGATAGGAAACATCACCTCTCAAATCTAATACTGATTGCAACAGATGAAATATGACTCCCCTGCAATCAACATGGTTTAGCCCAGGAGTAACTAATTTCAAGCACTTAAGTCTGGATCCAGCCCCATGTATCTATACTAGTAATGTTGGACCGGATCCAGGTTTGATATTGTTCTGCTAGCGGACTTCTGGCTGCGGAGGTCTTCTATATGATCGCTATGCAATCCTGATCCTGCATAAGTGTGACGAGAGAACACTCTCCTTGCACTTAGGGCTTTCCGTGTGTAGGACCCTATCTTAACATTTACGCACTGGTCTACTTAAAATGGGGCCAGTGCATAAATGTGGATCGTATGTAAGTGCGTGGCCAGGCTCTTATTCTACAATTTAATTCCTCCCCCCTCTCACCATGCAGACATGCTTTAAGCCAGACCAAATTCCAACACGGAAATCTGATCTTGAGGATCCACATCCACGCTTAAAGTATTGCGTGCATATGAATATTGGGGTTGTTTTCCACAGAAAGCGGAACTACTATACCTGGATCTGGCCTCTCATTTTCAAATACATACTTGTTGAGGTTTAGGTTGCTTAGAAAAAGTTATGCTTATTTTCCTCAAGAAATTATTATAATGCAGAACTCTGATTATGATTATTAAAGCCAGATTAATTTTTTTTTTTTGACCAAACTGTGACACATTGTAAAGAATAAATTAATGCAGATACCATACATCACACATAAAGCTGGGCACACACTGGAGGTTTTACTGCTGATTATAATGTTGATCACTGAATAAGGTTTATCTGTTCAGCATGTACTGTCCAGCATTTTCTGCTTTAGATCCAGATTGTGGGTTTGCGTGTTCGAATCTTGACTGAAGCAGTAAGTTATGGGAGAGCAAAACACAGATCTACCAGTAAATTGGATGTAGTGTATATGGCTGCATCTACTCCTCCGAACAATTTAGTGGTTATTTGTGACCTTTTTTCCCGAGCAATAGCAGTTTTTTTTTTTATTCCATATCCCACCCCACCCCTCCCCATGAACCCCATAACCTTAGATGGGTTTATTAAAAGAAGCAAACAGCTGTGTATTTGCATACACGTCTCTTGGTTCAGGCGCTTACTCAGTTCCTCCCCCCCTTTTACACTTACTTATTTTCCTAGGGCAGCCTGAACAAATATAAGCTTCCACTTGCTTATTGTAGGGGAAAGAATGGGGATGAAGAATTTTGTTACAAATTCCAATGTTCTGGCGCTCTCTAGGCCCACCCACCTAATTATGATGTCTATATCCACATCTATATTAAGTGTTTCTCCTAGGTGGATTGATAATATAGAATGTGAGGATATATGTGTATTCTATATTATCAATCCACCTAGGAGAAACACTCAATACCCCCTTTTTCTTCTTTGTGACTATACATTGTGGATATAGACATCATAATTAGGTGGGTGGGCCTAGAGAGCGCCAGAACATTGGAATTTGTAACAAAATTCTTCATCCCCATTATTAAAAGAAGCGCTGCCTATTTTTAAGCCAATTGCTGGCTGTGAGAATAATATGTAAATGATCAATACATGTTGGGAAATAAACATTTAAAGACATACTTATGTCTATAAGGTCGGATACCTGAGACAGGCCTCCTACAGTGTGACAAGAGCCTAGAAGATATAGGAATTGAAGTATAGCATATGTGAGCAGCTAACAACAGGATCTCTGCTAATATGACCATATACATGTGTGGTCAGTTAGGACCAATTCTTTGTTTGATATGAACTCATCCTATGGAATACAATTATTGTGATTGGATGGTGACCATCAATGGTCACAGCCCATATCTAATTTAATTACGCACAGTCAATATCTGATTGTTAATGCTGATGAGTTGTAGTTGGGAAGCAGAGATGTACCACTGAAATTGTTAACCTTATATGGTTATAACAGGCAAATTATTTTCTCTTTTCTCTTTTATTAACATGAAATATAATGTATAGCATAGATATTTCAGCACAAGATGTTCAAGGGAACCCAAATCTCTTTGTCAGTGAACAACAGTTCATCAGATTCGTTTGATCCGAATGGGTTTTACAAATTGGAACATGGAAAAAAACGAATATTCTAGAAGACAAACTGTAACTATTGATAAACTTGTAGCTAGGTGTAAATACACAATTGCTTTTTACAGAAATTTTAGGATATTCATTTGCTTATGTAATTGCAGCACATTCTTTAGTTTGTTTACAATGATGAGGTAGTAGGAGTCGTTTAAATTCAGTAGTGTTTGAGATCATAGGGAAGGTCATTTAACATATGTGTACATTTTTTGTGGATGCAACTGTATGTACTTTACTTACTTACTTAAATGTATACATTAAAGAAATTGTAATTTGCAGTATCTAATATTTTTTATTGCGCGAAGATTACTGCAGAATCAGAAAACCTGTAAAAGGTTTGATAAAGCAGTTGTTGCAATACAACTGCATACAGACAGATGTTACATGATCTTTCTACCATTAATGATCACTATAGCCAGGTCTTAAACGTAAAATGGGCATATCAAAGATAGTTATAAATGAAGACCTTGCTGTTATTGAGTGAATGTACTTCTTGCTTGTTTCATTGTTTTATCTGTAATGGCAATCAAAAGATGTAGATTCTTATTTCAAGAAGAACATAATTGGGCTAAATACCACTATGTACACACTCAACAACATTCGCATGACTACTGCACAGGAGCACTAGTGGTTATCATTTAAAAATACAATACAGGATTCAAGAAAAAGTAACTTAGTCTACAATAACATTATTTGTCAGGTGACTTTTAACTACTCTTAGGGCCAAATATACTAAGCTACGGGTTTGTAAGAGTAGAGATGTTGCCAATAGCACCAATCAGATTCTATCTGACATTCCCTAGTATGTAATAGGAAAGTGAAAGCTACAATCTGATTGGTTGCTATGGGTAACATCTGGCCCTTAGCTTCAATATCACATTTATTTGATCTTTGTTTTCATGTCACCTCTTCTTTGCTCCAGGGTTGTTAGAAATTTAAGGAGCACACATCTTAGAGGTATAAGTGACTTTATACTTACTCTGCAAACAAAGTGAACAATGACTTTGACATTAACTGTCTTGTAATCAACATTTTACAAAAAGAATCAAAGGAACCAATAACTGTCAGTTAGTACAATGTACTAGAAACATTTGTTTTTGAGACGTTGGACAGAGCTCAAGGGATTATTTATTAGAAGTTCTTGGCACAATTGTTATAGCCACTTACTGGCACAGTTTAAGTACATTTGTTGTCTTTGTTGTGAAAGTGATTTTTGTGGTAAATAACAATGACAATCTTCCTTTGGTAACTACTTGACTTTCAATAGACTTCCATACTCTAAAATAGAATAAATAATAAAAAAAAAAGATAACACAATACGAAAAGCAGGTTCATAAAAAAAAGTAATGTATGTTTTCTAAAAACATCAAAAATGCCATTTAATAATCCAGTTAAAATTCTGGTAGTAAAGTGGATTACCTCAATAACTGATGCATTTTTATGTAAAGTTAGCTTCATTCATTAATTTATTCCTTATGAAAATAAGATATTTTAAGAGCTGTGTCCTGTAGCAGTCTTGTGCTTTGTTTGCTAAATGAATATAATTTTGTAATGCTATAAATATTACTTTATATGGTTAGATCATTGAACCTTGCCATAATATTTATACTAACAGAAACTTCTATAAACTTGTATGTTCGGACACTTCACTCCCCCACACATCATTTGAAGCTGCACCTACCGTAAATATGGGCAGAAATGAAAGGCTTGTTAAACTATTTGGGAACCCCTGACCTAAAGGGTGGTTCCTTGTTTGCAGAGTTTACTGTTTTGTAAATGATTAGCTCTTTTAGTGATAACTAGGGAGTTGTCACCTTTGTCATTGAAAGAAGAGATTTGACATACAAACTAGACAGTAGACTTTCGACAAATTTGAATGTTACCAATAAAACTATCATTTCAGTTTGTGGTTTTATTCTGTGTGTAAGCATATATACACACACACACACACACACCTTCCCAAATAAACTCCTTTATTAAATGAAAGGTGGTTCGCACAGGTATTTTTTGAAGGTGCATAAAGAATTTATAAACATGGAGTGAGCAGATAACAGACATCCGGTCCTTATTACCATCTCAGTCACAACCTCCTTTCTTTTTATGAAGGAGTTTACTATACTTGCTATCTACATTATTAAGATCCTGTACAGTTCAACTTTAGACACACATATTGAGTACATGCTTGACACCCTGTGTGTATGTGTGAATAGATGTGTATATATTATGTAAAATAAAGTATTTTTTATTTTTTGTGTGTTATATACCGTGTTACTTTGTGTTCTAGATAGGCAGAGATTTTATTTGTTAAATATCAGATATAGAGCAAAGTAGTATTTGCAGCCCTAAAAATCTCTCCAATAAATAAATGAATGATGTATTCATTTCCTATCCTATTATAGTCAACTGCAAATAATTTTAGGTTCAGGAACAGTATTTGATTCCTAGATGTTATAAGAGAACAGAATGGTCATAATACACAGCCATAAAAAAAGCCTTTATGGATGACTACATGGAAAATGGAGAATTCGTTATTGAGTATGTCGCTGACATTTTTGTATGGTTTGGCACATTTCCTTTTATTCCAGATAATAATAATGCTCTGTTAAATGCCAACACACTTTTTTAGTTTAACTGTACCTTAATTGACAGTCGACAGTATAACCTGTGCATTAAAAACTTCATATACGTACTTTCAACAGTATAAAAGTGCAACAAAACACATAGTTCAGAGCTACAGCCAAACACAGTGTGAAGAAATTGAAAGTGTATCTATCAAGATTAGGCAAAATGTTGTTTTAGCTGACCTAGGAGAATATGGATCCTATTTTCTCATTTTGATCAAATATTTTCTTGCATTTTAAATTCTTCAGTAAAAATTTACTTCTAAAGCATAAATATGAATGTATTTTAAGATATGCATTTAATATACAACATAGTATGAATTTTATGTTGCTTATGTGTTTGTTTGTTTTTTGTTTTTTTTACGCAATGCTGTATCTGGTGCATAAGACAAAAAATTAGTAAAAGAGTGTTAAACACAAAATAGGGAAGCGCCTGAATTTTAAATAAGGCTACCAAACCCAATATAGAAAATTAACTATTATGTGTCAAATGATGTCTTATATATTGAAGTTAATAATACCCATACACACAAGCCAACAAATCTTATGAAGAAGGTACATGATTCAACTGTCAGGTTCCATGACTGAACCATGTGTACGATATGATAGCTGTACATTGCATCGGACATGCTGCATGTGTGATAAAATATATCAGTCCAATCTTCCATTTTCTGTTTCTCTCCTCTTTACAAAAATCCTCTGTGTCAACTGTGGCCATGTAGTTCTCCACTGTATCCTTTTCCACATAAGGATTGTATTGTATATAACACTGATGTAACTATAATCATTCTCATTTTAGTTATTTGCAATATATGAAATTATTAATTAAAATATGACAAGTCTCACATACATTATAACTTGAAATTTATAAATAAATTTATGTATGTATGTGTGTGTGTGTGTGTGTCTCTGTCTAAACAATTGAGGATCTCCGGAACCCTAAAAATCTGGCTCTTAAGCTGGCCATACACTTGAGCGCTCTGGTACAATTATTTAATTTTTTTAACTTGCTTGATTTAAATTAGCACTAGCTAATTTGAGGGAGACAATCAACTTTCTGAATAGCTCCCTATTCTTTTAGTGGCTCCCTCCCTCCACAGTGAAATCAGGAGTAAATAAAAACAAGATTTAATCTAGCCAGTAAGTTAGAATTAGAGAGGTATTCACAGGAGCCACATATGGTGAGGAAAGACCCACAGCAGGTTGCTGTCACTAGCTGCAGCCCCTGACGTAGCCTGCAGAGAAGGCACAAGAGTAACGGTGATTCCGCAAGGGAATTGCTGGAAGCAGGAATAGTTGAGGCTGCACAAAAATGCTGGAGCAGAAGCAGTGAACACTGCACAGGAATGTGCAATGGAGAATACACAGGAAGGCTGGAAGAACAGTAAGTGCTGGAGAATCCACAAGGAAACACTGGAAACACAAAGAGTACAGGATAATTCACAGATGATAAGAGCCAAACACAGGTTTAGAAGTGAAGCCTATATTCTAGAAGTGAAAGACTGGCAGAATAAGGTTTACATAGATCAGTTGATTCAGATCAGCCATACCTGAGCAGCTGCAGCGGAACAAAGCTTGCTGGGATTGCTAGGCAACCACTACAAAAGCAAGCTAGCAGAGTAATCAATCAAGAACTGGTAAGGACTGTAATGGTTGTACAACCCAAAAACACAAATAGGCAATTTGTTCCCATCCCTGAAGTTAATTGGAAAAATGCATTGTGGTTACTATTGCTATTTCCAAATATTTAAAAAGCATTGCATTGTTATATATTATTCACTAAATGATCCACTTACACCTTGATAGTTTCTATTTTTAACATCTGTGACCCTCATTTGACACAGTAGTTAATTTTGTACATGTTTGCTTGCACAACTGAAGAGCTGTAAGCACTTCCCATTTTTTAATACAACCAACCCCCTATAGGGACAACAGATAATCTCTTACTATCAATCTTTTTTTAATGATATAATTAGACATTAAGTTAGTTACTACGTGTCTCCTGAGAGATTTCAATTCCTTCTCACTACGTCTTTAGGACACAAGGAGGATTCCGCTCTGAACCTCTACTGTACTGACTGGAATTAGTGCACTTCACTTTTAATATAAGCCATTCAGTCTTAATACGCACCCAGGTATAGCCTTTTCATTTCTGTGGCATAGCTACAGCAAAAATGCTGATCAGCACTCCCTGTTCTTATAACAGTCAATGCTGCCACTCCCATCTCATGTTAATATTAACAAAATAAGTACCACCAATAGAGTATTCTTCATGAGAAAGGTTCTTCGAAATAAAGTTAATTGAGCACTTGTTAACATATCTCTTACAGGACTGACTGGCCATTGGTCTGTACTCTTCCTCCTTTACAAACAGCTGCTGCATGCACACACGTTGGCAAAATTGGCATAATTACAGTATTTGGGGTTTGCTAATCCACTGTCTCCATAGTAATTATTTAACATTCACTGTCTTAATACTAGGTTTAGCGTCATAGACACAATACTACTATGCATCCTGAGGGGATACACAAAATTAAATTGCTGTCATTAATTTGTAAAATTAGAATAAGCAGTAGAGTTTGGAATAGTATATTCATAGTTTCTGCATCTCCTCATCTAATACTAATGTAAGTCATATTCAGAGCATTGGGAATGGAATGTTAAAATACTACAACAGTTTATACAGAGTATGAAAAAATCCTTATGTACTAAGTCATAAATAATACTGGGTCGGTTTTGTAGATGATTTTTTTTTTACTCTGCACTTTAATCTCCAGTTAAATAAGTTAGTATTTAGCTTCTCTATGTCAATAAGAATTTATTACATTGTGTTTTATTCCATGTTAAACATTAAAATTGTTTAAAAATGTGAATTTTAATTTAGCACTGGTCTTGGATGACAGTAGTTCTATGGCTTATGTCAGTGTTACCATTTCTGACAACAAGTCCCATAAAATATATCAAAAGTAGCCTCAGCGTTCATCCACTTCAGACATTATAGTAAAGTACATAAACCATGGACAATAGCAGACCTGTCAAACAAAATGCTTTCCCATGGCAATCTCCCATTGAACCAAAGAAAAGTTGTTTTGAATGATCTGTACCATTAACATTAAGTGCCCGATTCAATTGATCACAAAGTCTGATCACTTGGCTTTTTCACAAATTTACTTGGCGGATTTTCTTACTGTAGATGCGCTTTTTCCAGTCTTCGTGGACAATTGCATCAGACCCTAAGCATTTTCAAGTTGATATAAAAAAAATTGTTTATTGGTTTTTCAGGTGTGTATTTTCTTTACTTTCACTGATTAAGTGCATTTTATGGAAACTTAAATAAAGGATTCTAGTTTCTTCTTTTAGCATTATATAGAGAAAGGGTGTGTGTTTATGTAATAAGGCAAAGGTCTATTAAACTCCTTTTCTATGTAGACATAAGTATGTGTTGCATACATTATTTTTTAATATACCCCAAATTTTGAGGGGTGTTTTTAAAAAGAAATGTGTGTTGCAAAAGATGGTTTACATTACATTGTTATGGTACTACTTTGACAACTCTCAAATGTGATATATTTTCACCATACATTTGCATTATTCCAACTTACTAAATAATTTTGAAAATTCAAGTGTGTAGATTACCTGTTATACTGTGCAAATGTACAATTTTTTAAATATTGTAGACAACAGAGGCAGCAGCTGTAGGGTAAAGTCTACCTGTAATGCCAAGGTTTATATGAATAGGCAAGTGTTCATAGAGATTACAAGGGCTTGCAGGTAAATTCACAACCATAAAACTGCAGAGTACTCAACACTGACAATATAATGTGTATATTTCTTGTATTTTGATTTAGTTTTATCTGACTTCATGCACTATTGTCTTGTTATTATATTTTTTGGGGGTTTTTTACATTCAAATTTTTTTCTTTAGAAGTGTGCTCTTAATTTTAGGACCACTAATTTAAATGTGACTATTTTAGTAGTATTTCTTGTGGTGTCAGCAAGTGAATTGTATGATATGTTTTCTTTTAGACCTGTAAATGTGGACATTGCTGTACAATATCGCTCTACTGGCTGAGACTTCAGTTCTAGATATAAATGGAGTCTGTACTATGGTGTAATGGACATTTATCTTTTTGAATGTGATGTAAAATTTGTACAGTAAAGTTTTTATATTTTCTATCAACTGAGTTCATCTTCCAGAATTGCTATTAATTTAATTAAACAGTTAGTATTAACAAAGGTTCTGTATCAGTTATGCAACCAGCAGAAGTGCACTCCTATGCTATTAAAATTCTGGATATTTAGGATTCTACGAAGTGAATAAAATTCATTCTCTGCTAAATGTGAGTTTTGTCTTGTTTTTATTAGTATTATTTAATAAAGAAACGTTTTACTGATGATTATCAAAGATTGGGAGTCCTTATCATTTATCATCACAGATAATATAGCACCAAAGATTCTTATTGATGTGATAGACAGGAGACATTAAATACTATGACAACAGAAACTAGCAAAGACTTGACAATGACACAGTAACCCATGACACACTTTCTTAGAATGGTCATGAGCTATCAATAAAGCAGAGGGGAAGGAATCAGTTTAAGGTTAAACAAAAAAGTCAGACATGAGGCTTAAGGATGAGATGACTATGAGAACTTACTAAAAGATTTTCAACTTCCACCTTCTATCATTAAACAATTATTGATACCTCTTCTTATCTAACACGAAAATGAATGTGGGGACGTTGTAGGTGTGTGAGGCATAACATTGGTGCACATTTGCTGTTCCTAATATGAAACTCATTAGTGGTCTTTCAATGCACTATAAATTAGATATAAAAAGGTTCATATGAAGGGGACCATGTTTTAGTTGCTTTTGTCACTTTTGCTTTCTGCAGCCACAAATGTCAAAAGGAATGCAATTTATTACCACAATTAAAAAAAAATATTACATAATGAACAGAGGTTTTTTTCTTTATAATAGACTGAAGTTATGTTTTGAAGGGTTTTATTTAACCATATAGGTGCTTGCAGGGATACACACTGCAGTTAAATATTTTTCAAAAATATGCATTTCTGTTCTCCCTTCTTCATCACAAATAATTCTTTGGGTTTTTCCTGAAATTACCACAATGATCTATAAAGCTCATCAAAAGCATGAATCCAGTTATAAAAATCTGAAATTATGGTTCTGGTAAAGTTGTTTGAGCAGTAATCAAAGATAACAAAAGATCAATGCACAAGTTCTTACAATTGTTCAGTTTTTACTTGCAGAAAATAGTGTTGGTTCCAAAACAAGATTAAGCATTCGGTGATCCCATATTGCAATACAAGTTGTATGGAGCATTTAGTCAAAAGTCTAGGTGTAAGAAAAGACAATGATGTCAATGCATTATTTTAATCTAAATACCTCCCCCCTCCCACTTCTTCCCAAACCCTCCCCAAGTCGACATTATGCCACCTCTTTTTACCTAAAATACGTACCGAACTGGAACGTAGATTGCGTAAAGGACATACTATACATGCGAAGTAGGTCTTTTACTACAGATACGCACCTAAGAAGCGACTGCTTCTTAGCTGTGAATCTGGCCCTAGCTTCTGTAACTGGGAGGAATGCCAAGGAGTACACTTGGTGAAGTAGTTGTGAAGTAAGCCCCTAAGACTGTCTTCCTGTACCACCCAGTAAAGAGTGCACATTCCTACATGTTGGGTGTCTGCTTTCCAATGTTAAGTTAAGTTTTGGAAGGAGGGTCAAAAATGCAGACAGAAGTCTCAGCAAAGGCAGTTTGAACACAGATACACTATATATTAATGATTCAGCTGTAACCTCAGCTGCTCATCTCCCTTTCGGCTGTCAATCTCAGCAGCGGGTCCCGGAATACCTGAATGGAGATAAAAGAAACAGAGGCACGGAGCCCTAGTGCAGAACTTTTCTTATCAAAGTGCAAAATAAAATGCATTATACTCACAAAAATAAGAGTTTAAATGCTCATATAGAGGTTCTTTGAGTTGAAAAAGTTGATATCACCAAGCACTTGGATAGGATACACTATAAGCGAACGCGTTTCTACCAAAATGTCAGTCTTTCTCAAGACTGATGTCACTGTATCCTTTGGTCTAATTTATAAGGGAGGCTCTGCCCCTATGCGCATTAGAACATAATAAATTATTTTAAAATTTTTTAAAATAGTATAAATACTTTCAAGTTCAGATAAAAAAAATCACATATAGTATGTTTCATAGGTTTGTGATGGAGTAAAAAAGTTAAATATTCAGACTATAGTATATGAGTGCATCAAAAACAGCATATGGCACTGAATTGCAACAATAGATTAAAATAGCATAAAGATAAAACACATATACTGAATATTTACATTGCTTTAAGATTCTACAAAAACCATTTTATTTTCTACAGAAAACATTTGATTTCAAACTCCGAGTTCAGCTATGGTTTTCAAAGCTTTTTTTAATATTGTTGCAATGCTCCGCCCGCCTCACTATGAGGGGACGGCTGGTTTTTCCTATATATTGCTTGTTGCAGGAACACTGTAATAAGTAGATCATATTCCTTGTATTGCACATAATAATATGATTTATTTTAAAAAGTCTCTTTAGTTAGTGTAGATTGAAAAGTTTGTTTTAGATTCTTGTTTCATATGTATTCTACAGATAGCACAAATGCCACATCTGTAGAAGCCTTTAGACGTGATATTAGTTATGTTTCCTTTTGTTTCTCTATATGAACCTCTGGTTAGTTGGTTGCTCAAGTTATTGGCCCTTGTATACACTTTTGAATTTGAGGAATGATGTTAAATAAAATGAGGTCCTTCTGAAGTAGATCCCAGTTTCTCTTAATAATTTTTTCTATGATCTTATGTTCCGAGGAATATTGTGTAAAGAATGAAAAAATAAATTTTACCAAAATTGAATAAAATTCTAAGTTCTGAGGTTTGAGTTGCATAAATTGTAAGGTCCAAAAAGTTAACTGAAGTGTTGCTGATGTCAAATGTTAGTTTAATATTTTTATTGTTATCATTTAAATATTTACAGAACCTCTCTAAGTCTACTTTGGGAGCTGTCCATATAAATAGGATGTCTTCTATGTAGCGTGCCTAAAGTTTCAGGTATGCTGCCCAGTCATGGCCTTCCCATATTCATGTATTCTCGCAAGCCGCCTTAAATAAATTTGCATAGCTGGGGTGAATTTAGCCCCCATAGTGGTTGCTGTCACCTGTATAAAGAAGAAGTCTTTGAAATAAAAATAGTTATGTCCTAATATAAACTGAATGCTTTCTATGATTACATTTTTTATTCCATATTCATGTTGTTTAAAAATGAAGATACTCCCTCTATTATTCTATCTTTACGTTGGATGACTGTATATAAGGATAAGACATCTGTAGTGACAATATAATAAGTTTCCTTCCATTCAGTTCCCTCTATAATGTTAGTGACTGCTAAGGTATCTTTGATATACGATCTAGTGTTGACAACTAAGGGTTGAAGGATGGAGTCTATCATCTGAGACAAATTTTCTGTGATCAAATTAATCCCAGCTATGATAGGTCGTCCTTAAGGTTGCTCTATATTTTTATGAATTTTTGGGAGAATGTAAAACACCGGAATCACTGGTGTTTCTACTGTTAGAAATGTCTTTTCATTCTCACTTATTATCCCTTTATTATGATATGTATTGATCAATTGAATATAATCCTTCTGTATTTTTAGAATAGGATTTGTTGTAAATGTTTTGTATGTATTGGTATCATTCAGCTGACTTCAGTTTCATAATCTTTAATATTAATAATAACCAGCCCCCCCACCCCTTTGTCAGCTGGTTTTATTATTATTTATTATTTCGCAAATCTTTAATTGCAAAAATCGTTTAAGAATTCATTTACATGTAAACATTTGAATGTTCACATATGTGTTAAAATGGTGGATCTGGTTGCACAGGATACACTGACATTATCAGCCTTGACAAAGACCGACATTATGGTAGAAACGCGTTGGTTTTAGTGTATCCTATCTGGAACTCTGTCTTGCATGCTTGCACCCTGACAGGTCCACTAGTTGAACTCCTATAGAAGCAAGTGCTTGGCAATATTAACTTTCAACAAAAAACCTATATGCATTCTTGTGCACTTTTTTGCACTTTGATAATAAAAGCTGATCGGGAGCACGTGTGGAACCGCTGAACCTAAAAAAAGGAGAACACAGCATTGTAGAAAGACCCAATTTAATTTCCCCGGATCTTGGGACTCAAGAGAGACTTCCAACATTAAGAAGATAACTACATAAACTGTGAGCAATCCTTTTTCTATTTGAGCTATCACAGTAGCCATTAACTACATATGAATAATGCTAATGCCCTGTGGGCATGGACAACAGAGGCCTTAATCCAGCTTCTCCCTTCAAGGCCTTAAGCTGGGCCTACACTACGATGATTATCGGTCCCAGCAGGGGGTGGTCCGATAGACAGGACGATCTTCCGCTAGGAAAATGTCTCATTATCAGCACCATACACCTCCTCTGCTGGGACCGATAATCTTAGCAGAAGAGGGGGGGGGGGCAGGGCTCTCAATGTTGATGCACACCTATGTACAAAGCTGCTCTGACAGCTTAGAAATATACCTTTAAAGCTGTCAGAGAAGCATAGTATATATATATGCAGCAGGGTCTATTGCAGGAAGTAGTACAGACAGGGATCAGCCGAAGCCACGATTCCTGATCCCTGTTTGCACTACTCCCTGCTATAGACGCTTCTGCATATCTACTGTATGCACTATGCTGCTCTGACAGCTTTGAAGGTATACTTCAGAGCTTTCAGAGCAGCTTTGCACAGAGATATGCAGCAGCACCTTTATAGGAAAATAAAAATATTGTGAGCTTGCTACCGATTTAAATCATGTGAAATGAACAAATAATCGTACCAGGAAGTTTCTGTTGTGTTTATTTGGCGTCTGAAAAATTAATCTTGGCCACTAACTACAGCAATTATTTGCCCGATCACCCGATAATTGGGTGTTTGAGTCGATAATCGCTCTAGTGTATGGTCACTTTACCCCTTTATTTTATTTTTATTTTTTTTATAGCACCATCATACTACAGTACATAGCGCTTTACAATTTTAACAATCATTAGAACATAACTGGGTAGTAATAAACAGAAGACATTGTGGATTTATACATAACGGCAAGTGCAAAGTAGCACACAATGGAATAACCAGTTTGAATAGTAAATGTCACACAGCAGTGTTAGTATCAGAATTCAGTGAAAATTTACTAGAAGAAGTTAGTTTTAAGGGAGTGCTTAAAAATGTGGAGAGTAGTGGATGTAGATGGGGCATTCAGCAATACTTACACCTGCAATAGACAGAAATCACACAGCATCAATACTGATCTTAGTATTGGCAGCATCCACTATCTAAGCCACTTGGGGGCGAGGGGAGATTGAGCTGGTGTGAGAAGCACAGCAGCTAGCTACACACTGCACCATTATTGTGCAGTGTATGCAGGGCCAGTTAAGGTTAAGTGGAGCCCAGGGTACATATTTCCTTCAGTACCCTCCCACCACTCCCCCCCAAAAAAATTGATACCACAATGACTATCATGCTCATTATTAACAATGGGGCAGATCCTGAACATTTCTGCTGATCTGCGCATGCGCCAGGCAGATGTTGCCTGGCGTAGTTAGGGAAACCCATTCCTCAGGATCGGGTGTCCCTAACTGTTGCATAGTTACGGCTGAGGAGGCGTTCCTTGCCGTAACTACGCAATAGTTATGCAAGGAAGGCGGAGGGATGTTAGTTAATGAGGGCGGGAGGGCGGGTTTGGACACTTACGCTCCTGTGGTAATTAAACACTGTTACGCCGGCTGAAGTTAACAGTGTGCCGGCCACAGGGGGAGTGTCGGGGGGAGTGCATGCTGATACGCTGTGTATTAGTACGCAAAACGCATCGGCGTAGTTCAGGAGCAGGTCCAATGTGATTAATCATTGTGGTGTGTCACATGACTTCCATGTTTGTAAACTTAAGTTAGCCAGCTTTGTGTATGATGCTGCTGCTCTTACTGATCCCTACTACTTCCATCAGAAACAGCAGTGCAAAAGTTCAATATGAGAAATACAGGCAGCATAAAAATAAGCTTTTTTGTTTTGAATAAATGGCAGAGTAGATAGTTTTTTTTAATGAATGTTTATACTTATAATTCTCTGTAAAAACACCGCTGTTGACCCACTGCACCAACCAGACAGATGAGTAGCACTCTATGGGGAGTTTTAGGATTAGTCTTCAGGGAAGGAAGAATTAATATTAGGCTGCAGGGAAGAGAGTTTTGGGGTCAGGCTGCGGAGAAGGGAGGTTTAGGGTAATGGAAGGGGAGGGTTAGGGTAAGGATGGGGTAACATTCATTCATACTCACCATTCAGTGCAGCGTCTTCTTTCTTTCGTCAATTGCTTCTCCTCTGGGAGGCAGAAGCAATCAATTTTCCATCCAGTCCGAAACTGTCTGGAAGAAAACGGCCCTTTCGACAAAGGGCCGTTCGCAGCGGCGACCCACACTCGTGTATAATGCTGCTGGAGAGTAGTGAAGGTGGGGCTGGGCCCCGCTGCCACTACTGCTTGGCAGAAAGCATCATACACACAGACGTGGATAGCTACAATACAGTAGTATAGTTGGCAATTATGATTGCACAAGTGTAATTGGACTTCTTTTTTTCCCCAGTTTTGGCTTTTTTTAGCGAGCCACAGGTTACATTTTTTGGTGTGTTTTTTTTACTGCACTTGCAGGCGGAATAGAATATGAGTCATTGCAGCTGAAGATTTAGCACAGGTTCATTGACTAGAGTGTGAATGATGTGCAGGACCACCTTCGGGGGGACAGCCGGGACTACTGTCCCGGGCCTGGAGTTGATGGGGGCACACCGATACTTACCTAGCTCTGCAGAAGCTGCTCAGTAGTGGGCCAATGTGCAGTGAAGAGCTTCCCTGCACACTGGATTACTGTTAAAGCAGGTCCGCGGCACCCCGACTCTATGTGACGTCACTAATGACGTCACATGGGTGGGGCCCTGCGGCTGTATCCAGGGCCCTGCATTTGCTGATGGCAGCCCTGATGGTGTGTGATTCAGAGTTAAATGTACAAGTGGAATGCAAAACACTGTAAGTCCTATTCAGAGTTGTGTGTTTTCTTAGAAACACCCATCTTTGAATAGGACGAAGCAAAAGGGGCAGACATGTGCCCCTGCAGCTGGAGTGGCATGGGCAGAGGTATGCTATGCTAGCATATGAAAAAAAAAAAAAAAAATTCAACTTTTGGGGGTTTTTTTGTTTGGAAATGATCTGCGCCTATTACTTCTTAACTCCTGAGATGCAGTAAACTTTTCACAGATGCACAGGCACCATTCACTGCTACAGCGCATATTTAAATGAGTAAAACATCTCTTTTTCTATTAGTGAAGACCAGTCGGATGCAGACATGTACGGATGGGCAGCCTTGCACCGATCTTTCAGTGTGCGGTCCCGTTCTGGGCATGCAGAGTGCGAAATCATGCTGTGCTTTCGCATGAAAAAGGAGGGGTTACTTAGTGTTAACTAGCTATACATTGGGACAGCTTAGTTAAGTGTGAAGTACAGGAAAGGGAGGGTTAATATAATATTAACTAGCAACAAATTCCGCTCCGACACATTATAAATATAATGACCTTCGGGCCCACAATCAGAAAAATGGTTCAGCAATCGGGAGTGGTGTTGCTAGCAATCACCATGAACTCACTAGTCTTCCATGGTGATCATTTCTTAGTAAATGTAATACAATTTAATTTCTGGCAATAAAGGCCATTTTCGCATGAAAGCAGCCTTTATCACATGAAAACCAAGTGCATTACATTTCGTAAATGGAGCCCAAAATACGTGGTTACACTCGCTTAGTGGCTTAACACTTTTGAAACTGTAAATGTCTTATTAAATAAAAAATAAAAAAATTATATCAAATAATGTTATTATTTCCACTTGGTGAGATGAATCTAAGTTTTATTAAATCTGGAACAACAATAATATAAAATTAACAATAGGTATTAGTCATTTAACAAAGTGATTGTAATGTTATTCAAGGGGCAAAACGGCAAACAATGTTAATTAAAATAAATGAGTTCTGGCACACACAAATACTTTTTTTTTACCACCCTACCTGCAGTGTAAAGGCGAGTGGATTTCCACACGTGTCGCCTTTTTCTTTCATATCGCCCATATCAGTTACATGATCAATAGATAACATGTAAGATAACAACAATGCTCTGCAATGCTCTACAGCAGCCAACGGGACTTCCCTATTTGCCTCACGTCTTACTCTTTCCAATGACCCGAGGACACAGCCGCCACCCCTGCTCTGCCCACTATTACTTGGGCGGGATCTAGCAGAACCGTTAAAAAGCTTCCAGCGTTCAGGTGAAGTCCTGGAGCTACTGACCCCGGTACAGTGTGCAGGGCGCCTATATCCTCCCTCATCTCACCATGTCGTACGGACCCATCCACAACCCTGTGAGTACTAGTAGTCCTCACCCTGTCACTCATCTCACTGGGCATCCGGGACCGGGAAATGGGTATATGACAAGTTATGGGTGTCACATTGTACAATGTGTTTTCAAAGGATTTCTGCAAATCTTAATTTTTATTTTATAAGAAAACACACACATATTTTTTATTTTAAACACAGTGGTGACAGTTTCAGGATTACAGTTAGTTTTAGTTAAACGTATAGCTCATACTGTAGAGATGCACTCTGATCTAGAGTTTGAGGTTAAGGGGTAACTAGGTGGACACCTCAACAAAATGATGTTACATTATGAGGGGTGCAAATGAATTGTTTTTTTTAAATTAAGGTTAACAAGTCAATGTTAATGTTCCTTTAATAGATTTGGTGAATAAGATATAGACCTGTAAATCAGTAAAAATTTAAATCAGAATATTTCATAATTTCTTTAAAAATATATACTTTGTAGGTCCTGTCCAAAAATTTCCATATATAAATATTTTGACCTCTTTCACAATGCTATTCTTGTGTTGCAGCATGTTCCATTCAACACCCATTTTAATGGTGCTATCAGTGATGGGACATTGGTTATAATCAGCGGCACTGTCCTGCCTTCTGGTGATAGGTGTGTGAGTAATATGAATAATGATAAATAGATGTTGTTTTAAATGCTTAACTAAATTATTATCTATCCCTCTAAAAATAAAGTTATGTTATCATTTCCATAAACATGATACAGGAATATCTATACTCTTCTTGACCTATTATATGATAAGATCAAATGCCACGTTTTCTTAAAAACCTGTTTCATGATGTACCTGTCAGTTGATATTTATACCTTTGGTTTTGCCAGTGACTTGGGATTGGTTTTGGCAGAAATTAAGTGTTCTAAAGAAATTGCAATTTTTTACAATATCAAATCTTCAAAGGTCACATAATATGCATTGCATGTACACATTTTTATAATTTTGGAATTACATTTTATTTATTAATTTGTAGGTTTGCTGTGAATTTCCAGTGTGGTAATTCAGGAAGTGATGATATTGCGTTTCACTTCAACCCACGCTTTGATAGTGGGAATGTTGTCTGTAACACCAAGGAACGCCAGAATTGGGGAAAGGAAGAAAACAAACGTGAACTACCTTTTCACAGAGGAAGGCCTTTTGAAATCCGGGTCCTTATTTCAAATCATGACTACAAAGTAGGTTATATTTTCAAGCCAATTTAAAAGATTTATATTATTTATGATCGTTTTAATGATGGATTACAATTTAACAATGACTTTTTTAAAACTGAACAATCCATTCCATGAATTGCTTTTGTGAATTTAACATAAAAAATGGTGCTTGAGAATGTGCAAATCATTGTGAATATATATCATTGTAATAAAATTTACGATGTTTCCGCTTTGAGGTGATTGTAAATAGTAAATTGATACCTGCACCAACCTAAAGGTGGTAAAGCACAAGGTAATGCAATATTTGATTGATTGAATTATTATAATCAATTCATGCCCTTGGGTGCTACTTAAATTTCATATACATATAATGTTTAGCAAGGAAAAAAAAGGAAATTTTGTAAAGTACCATTTTACTCTGCAGTAATTTAAGCTAAATCAAATTACCAGATAAACTACTTTTAACTACCAGATTACTACTTTAAATTACAGGAAATTGTCTGATGTTGTTCCCTTGCTAAAAAGCATCAGATCTATGTCATTTATAGATCACTATCCTACCCCAGATTTAGTAATATTAAAAACTTTCCAAGTTCATGGTTCCATTTTGCAACATTTACTATAGCTATTTTCTCAGATTTGTTACAATTAATATAACTATTACAATGATCTGATTAAGCTGTTATTTTGTTTAGTGTCTGGACTATATCTCAAAGATCATCAATTTGAAATCCATAATATCTTGAGATTACATTATTTAATAAACATATTCAGTCCAGATATCACATTATTATTATTTTTGGTAATTCTACTGACAGCGTTTGTACAGCCTTACACCTTCTTTATATATATATATAGATATATATATAGATATATATATATAGCGGTATCTTTATTTATCGTGTCCCTTTCTGATATCTAACTAATATTGTTATTTTATGCATCTTAAATACTGGCTAATCCATATATATTGGAAATAATTTAGATAACAATAATATTAGTTATTGCACTAATTTAATATACAGATTCAATATCTTTTGTTTGAAGAGATTAGCAGTTGCAATATTTTTTCTTAATATTTGACTTTAGAGGATTAATATCAAAGAATTCAGTGTGGTATATGACACATTTACAGTAGGAACCAGCTCTTTTTTCAATTTTTTTATTTCACTTCCTACCTTCCTTATTCACTTTTTTAATTGATATTTCGCATTTTAAAAATATTCAATAAAGTTTATAACTTTTACAATTATATAATTACTCTGAAGGGTTGTATTAGCTAAGAGCGCACTTTACAAAATTTCCTTGTTTTCCTTGCTAAGTTTTGAGATGATTGGAAGACATTCAAGGATTGAGAGAAAAAAAAATAATATGACAAAAATAAATAGGAAGATCATTTGTATGCACCTGTTTTGTTTTTTACTTAAATATGCAAAAGTCTCTATCTGTATACAACTCTTAGTTTACAATGTTGATCTAATACTATTGGAATCAGTGCAAGTTAACATCCTTATAACATCACACTGGTGCATTTTGTGCTGAAAGAGGACCTTATTAACACAACAAAATATCTCATGTGTGCCTGAAACGTTACTTAACACTAATGCATTCTGATTATTATTGGAAAATAAATTTTGAGTTTTTATAATGAGAAAGTAAACAAATGAAATTGTTTAGGTGCGTATAGTTCCAAAAGACATCAAAGTGTTATTTTAAAACACACTGCCTGATCCTGACTTACGAATGTACGGAGGAGTTCCGTAATTCAGCCGCTACTAAGTTCCATATGTGTGAGGAAAGAGCACTCCTCCACTCATGTGCAGAATTCTGGACACTTATGTGTTTTACCTTACGTACGGACACTCGTAGATAAGGGCTAAGCCCAGCCCTCACTTTATGATTTACATTAGAAGGCAGCCCACCGTGAGTATAAAACACGCATGGTCTGGCCCAGCCCACGTAAGGAACTACAGTACGTAGGGAAACAATATCTGTATGTCCTGCGTTCCGATGTGTAGCTAAGGGTTCTGGACATGCACATGCTTCGTTTATGTATTTATAGTGGTTACCTTAATTACTGGTTAACTACATCACAATAAGAGGGATTTGTCATCTAATATTAATATTTAGTTAATATTGCCACTATTCAAAATTAATTTTCCCATACTTTCCCATTTTTCCATTTATGTAAACAGAGAATAAAGCAAATGTTAGGTGCATTATGCCTTATTCCCTTCTTTCTTTTGAGGTCTTCCCTGAACCATAACATTTAGAGCAGTGTCTATGTAAATTAGTGAATGGGGACTTACATATCACTGATATGTGTACATTCATGCTCACAATTACAGTATTATAAGGTGGGATTTCACTTACATAAATTACATGGAAGCTTTTTACGAGTTGACAACCCTAACACACATCTTGTTTGTGGTTTGTTTTCCTTCCAGGTTTCTGTGAATAGAAATCACCTTTTAGAGTATCATCACAGGGTTCCTATCCATCGAGTCAACACTTTAAATGTGAATGGCTGTGTCAGCCTTTCATGTGTGGATATACAAGCTCCAGGGGTAAGTATACATCCAAATATATCTAAATATTAAAACTGAAGTTGCATATTAGACATTGTATGTGATGGTCATGAATTGTTTCTTGATTCTACTCAAATTTGTCATTTTAGGGTGGATTTCCCCCTCAGCACTTTGCAGGTGCACAGATGCAAAATGTAAGTTGTGTTTACTACACAGAAGATTTTGTAATTGAGCATAAATAGCATAAACTCCTTTTTGTTTAAAACAATTCGATTTTTTATAACCACATACAATTTGCTAATTCTGTGCTTATGCTCCAATATTAATGTTTAGAATTCAGCCTGTTTCCAAATGCTTAACTCTTGAACATATTTTGAGATCTTTTGGAGATTTTAGATTTCTCTAAAATGGGACATCTTAATGACCGCATTATCTTTGGAGTGTGTGGCTAATTGAACTGTCATTGTCCCCTGTCACTGCCACTTTCTCCTAGTTCTGTCACTTCCCCTCTTCTACTCACCCATTTAATCACTGCCATCCTTCTACTCAGATCTCAGTCACTGTCCCTTTCTAACCTGATCTCAGTCACTGTCCCCTTCTACCCAGATCTCAGTCACTGTCCCCTTCTAACCTGATCTCAGTCACTGTCCCCTTCTACCCAGATCTCGGTCACTGTCCCCTTCTACTCAGATCTCAGTCACTGTCCCCTAATACCCAGATCTCAGTCACTGTTCCCTTCTAACCTGATCTCAGTCACTGTCCCCTTCTACCCTGATCTCAGTCACTGTCCCCTTCTAACCTGATCTCAGTTACTGTCCGCTTTTACCCAGATCTTAGTCACTGTTCCCTTCTAACCTGATCTCAGTCACTGTCCCCTTCTACCCAGATATCAGTCACTGTCCCCTTCTAACCTGATCTCAGTTACCGTCCCCTTTTATCCCGATCTCAGTTACTGTCCCCTTCTAACCTGATCTCGGTCACTGTCCCCTTTTACCCAGATCTTAGTCACTGTTCCCTTCTACCCTGATCTTGGTTACTGTCCCCTTCTAACCTGATCTCAGTCACTGTCCCCTTCTAACATGATCTTAGTCACTGTCCCCTTCTACCCAGATCTCAGTCACTGTCCCCTTTTAACCTGATCTCAGTTACTGTCCCCTTTTATCCCGATCTCAGTTACTGTCCCCTTCTAACCTGATCTCGGTCACTGTCCTCTTTTACCCAGATCTCAGTCACTGCCACCCCCACCCTGCTTTTTACTCAGATCATAGTCTTTGCCCCCTGCCTCCTTCTACCCAGATCTCAGTAATTACCCCCTTCTTCCCAGATATCAGTCACTGCCCCCCTTCTACCCAGACTCAGTTACTGCCCCCCTTCTACCCAGACTCAGTCACTGCCCCACCTTCTATCCAGACTCAGTCACTGCACCCCTTCTATTCAGATCTCAGTCACTGCCTCGTCTACCCAGATCCCAATCACCTCCTCCTTCTCTCCAGCTCTCAATCACAGTTCTCATTCTAACCAGCTTTACCACTGTTTACAGACTTTTTTTTTGTTTGCAGCCCCACCAGTATCCTCCTCAACAGGGAAATTATGTAAGTGCATTTGTCTTTTGTTTTGTGTCTGTAACTGAGCTTTTCATCTTCAACAAACAAGAGTGACCATAATTATTTGAATAACCTGGAAATTGGGTATATTGTCGTAGCCTCCTCAGATACATCTAAGGCTCTCCCTTCCATCCGGTCCAATATTACCAAGGTATTGGACCGGATTCACACTTAAGTGTGAAATCCGTAGGTGCGGATACACATGTAGCTTATCTGACCTTAAAAACTATGTGCAGTCTTTAAAAACTGCACATAGTTATATTACATAGCTAAGGCCTATGTAGATTGCGTAGTCATGCTGACTATGCATGCGCAGAACCATAATACGGTAAAATACACACCTAAGGAGCCTCTGCTCCAATCAGGGCCATTGGTACCTACTCTAGATGATTTTTAGGTTGGGTTTAATTGCTTAAATAATTCTAACAACCAGCAGTTCGGTGTTAAAATAAATAGTCATATTTTAAAACTTTTTGTATTAACCAGATAAAAGAGTTGCCTCCTCCATTAACCTATTTACCATGGCTGCTGATAATTAGTATACCTTAAATATGTCTATATTATATGTACTGTAATACTGTCTTTTAAAGCTGTGGGCTATATTATTATATTAAATAATGATCCTACCTAAATTATATTTAGCTTTCAAAATTCCCTTACATATTTAAAATAATTATAATTAAAAAAAAAAGTTATAAGTAAGAAAATAAAGTAAGTAAAGAAAGTAATTAAAAGTAAGAGAAGAGTACACTCATCATATTCAGTACAACCAATGGTTCAGTTCCTCTGAGGAGACTTTACAGTTACACTGTGTCTCCCATACACTAGATTGGCCTGATCATCCTTCTTTCTGGGGTTTTTCAAACGTCAAATAAACATACCAGAAACACTTTTACGATTATTTGGTTTTTTGACATGTGTGATATTAGTGCAAAATATTTTAATGGGCCAATCAGCTAACTTGAAATGCTCCCTATTCTGCTAGTGCCTCCCTTCTCTGCTAGGATTATCGGTCCCAGCAGGAGAATTGTATGGTACCGATAATGGGACCTTTCCCTGCCGGGAAATCGTCCTTTATCAGGCCACCTCCTGCTGGGCCAGCATTACATGACAATAAGTGAATAACAAAGACAAAACACCCATACAAAGAAGTAATTTCACAGTTTGGTAATCCATTTCAATGATATGGATATTCGCTTTTCCCTCCCCGATTGCTTGTGGTTTGGACTAGTAAATTTTGTATTAGTAGTTTACAAAGCTTGCATATCTTTAAAGATATTTTATTAGACTGCCTAGGTTTTCACTAGTATTATCAATGGATTTTCAAGTCTGCATTATTCGTGATAGCATGGAAAATTCAATGTTTTTACTTGAACAGTAAATTCACTAAGAAACACATTTCTTTATGAATCTGTAGGGGATCCCATACCAGACAAACATTCATGGAGGTCTATTTCCTTCCAAGATGATAGTTATAAGAGGAACTGTTCCTGGACACGCTAAGAGGTAATAAAGTTAATTAATTATTCTGCATTATTAAAAAATCATATACTGCTAATAGAAGACAATAAAGTTCATAGGAAGAAGAATGACATGGATTGTAAATCTTTATGACAGTTATAAAAAAGTAAAGTAAGAATACCCTTCAGTTTCTCCACCTCCTCATTCTTCTATGGGTTGTTTGTCCCAAAAATCTGATTTTTACATATATTGGGCCTGATCCAGAACAACGCTTGTGAGCGAATTTTACGCGTAGCAGAGACGTAAAATCGCCTTTTGGTAAGTACTGCGCATGTGCACCATAGAAAATACGCTGAGTAGCGTAGCGTAATTGTGAACGTATGGGCCATTCACGTATGTGTCACGTAAATAGTTACGTGTGGTTGTGCCAATTTTACGTAAGTACAAAATACTTCTGAAATACGTGAAGTAGGCGGGGGTTTGTATTTAAAGTGTACAGTATGGGCGTGCTTAGCTGCGTAAATACGTGTTGCCCATACGTACGTGTGCGGGTCACTATGGTTACGTTGGCAAAAGTTAAGGTAGGGTTTGGAAAGTATATCTTGACAAAATACGTACGTTCAAGGGGTGTGTCGAGGGGAGTGTATAGAATTTACACACACGAAAATACGCTACGCGAATAAACGTACGGCAAACGTAGTTCTGGATCTACCCCATTATCCGTATGTATCAGAGAATCTCCTTACCTGGCCTTATTGCCTATTTCCTAGTTTGCCACATTCCGCAAACACTACACATGGCTGTTGCTATACACAGGAATAGCATATACCTAACAGATTATAGAAGAGTGGTCAGCAGGATGTCATTTGTTTAACACATGCACATTGTCCATGACATTTTCTTTAATGAGGTATAATGAAGTGAGACTTGCTTAAAAACTGTATTTATTTATCCTTATTTTATATTTAGTGCTGTGACTGTTTTAACCTTATGATAAACTTACCAAGTTTTAATGCATGCAGTAAACTGCAAAATACTTGTATACCCTTGCTAAAATATTTCTACAATGCTGTAATGATGTTCTTAAGTTCTATTCCCATAAGGATTGTCATTATAAGCTTTTTCTTACCATTGCATGTTAATGCACTTAACCAAACAAAGTCAATTCTGCTTAAAAAAATAATTGAAATATGAATAATGATATTTAATGTTCTGTCCCACCACTGTATTCTGATGCTAGATGAGAATTTTGGAGATAATACATAATCTATTTCTTATGTATTAATACATACTAGCAGTACGTTATATTGGTAAAACTACAGCACATGGAAAGCACATTTCTTATGTATGACATAATGCTAAAGATTATTCACCAATTAATTTATATTTTTTTAACATTTTTTATCATGAGCTTATTATATTGTAATGTTAGTTTCATTTGTTGTAAACAATGCACATTTTCAAATATATTTTTTGAAAATTTTCAATTTTATTTTACAGTTAGATATGTTTTGCCTTCATAAATGCAAGATAATTTTATTTCCAAAACCTATTTACAGATTTCATGTAAACCTAAAATTCCATGGTGGAACTGCCTTCCATTTTAATCCAAGGTTTGAGGAGCGCACTATTGTGCGAAACAGTTTTCTTAACAACAGTTGGGGAAAAGAAGAACGCCAAATGCACAGCTGCGGGATGTGCTTTGCTCCTGGGCAAAGCTTTGTGGTAAGTCTTATCATTGAGTGCTTAGTTTATTGCAATGGTTCTCAACCAGTGGCACTGGTGGTACTCGGACCACTGTCTGGTTGGACTCAGGACAACTGGACAAGTTTGTTAGGAGGTAGCAGCCATACTTGAACTTTAACCAGGTGCTATACCATATGGCAGAGGTGATATATATAACGTATCTAGAGGGTTGTGTATATATATAATCTTGTTAATTTCTCATTGTTTATGCAATTGAAAAAGTGGCATTACGGTTAGTAAGCACTGAGTACACTATAATCAGTCTGTTTTATTTCTGTTATTAAAATCTATGCACCTTATTAACTAGAGTTCAAAACAAGGATATGGTAAATAGTACAAATTAACAGCTTGAAAAACAACAACAAGGCAATTAATAAATGCAGTATAGATGATAGTGGTGTATGGGCAAAACATATTTTAGTGACTTTATACACAAATGATCCTGATTAAACTTCTCCATTATATCAATAATAAGTGCACATCTTAAGAACACTTAATATAGGTCCATAGAGAACATTCCCTATTAGAATATGAGCGTTTAAGGGAAACCTGTTGCATATATGTTCTGGAGAGTTGGGAATTGCCATAACAAGTATAATTTACCTACGAAAACCAATGATTAATAGGCAGAGTCAGATTGCCCCCTTATTGCAAGAGGAATGAGCCTACAGTTAGATCCCCGGCACCCTGCAACATTCTAATAGAGCAGCTCCATGGTGTGTGCCAGCTAGGGATGCACTGCACGGCTGTACTACTTTTAAGTTAGAATAAGCCAGTGGCCATAAACACAACTACTGCTGTGCTGTGCACAGCTGCAATCTGATCAACATGGCACTGGTGTGACCTAATGTTACATCAACCTCATTACTCTGCAGAGAGTGCGTCATGTAGGAGAGAAGATAGCAAGGTAAGAAGATAAGTTATTTAAGAAATAAGTTGGGGAATGGGGATTTGGATGACTGTAGAGACACACACAAGGGGGCTGCAAGGGTGGATAGAGGCCTATAGAGATTCAATATGTGTATATTTCTCTGCTTTATGAATTAATTCCTCATAGTTTTACTTGTATACATTTCTTATAATGAAATGTAGCCCAGGAAAATAACATTTATCAAGACAAATATGGACAGAAAACCATTCAATGTCCCTTTATTTTACAAACTAAATTTATATGTAAACCACACTGACAATGACAAAACAAAATTAATATTATATGGCAGTCACTAGGATAATATGTATATTGTATGGTCATAACTAGTGTGCAATATGTTTTGTGTGTCAATAGCTAGGATTTAGTGAGTATTGTATGGTTGTAACTAGGATGCTGTTTCTTTTGTTTTCATAAATAGACTTTATTGTATGGTGCTCAGTGGTATGTTCTCGGTCTTGTATATATGTCAGTAGGATACTCACTGTAATTATATGGGTCACTGTAACTATAATGATAGATAGATAGATAGATAGATAGATAGATAGATAGATAGATAGATAGATAGATGATAGATAGATAGATAGATAGATAGATAGATAGATAGATAGATAGATAGATAAAGAATAGTGGTGGAGATATATGGAAAGAACTTCTATAATGTTTGAACATTATCAAATATGTGAATAAGAATACATACTATTTAAAATATTTTATATATATTTTATTGCCCTTAGACCTGTATACCTTGAGTTTTGGCGACTTACATCTGTATTGTGCACCAACAGCACTTAGAAGATAGCTCCAATGCTAGCAAGAACAATTACTGTCTCTGGGTCATTATTTTCTGAATATTTGGAAGACATTCCATTGTTTTAAAAGCATGTTTAGTTAAGTCCCCATTAGATTTAGCAAGTTTTCATTTTGAGATTCAGCAGTAATAAAATGGGATAGTCACTCTCGTTATATAAATTATGTAATAAATTATCAATAACTTACTAATAGTAGATTAAGGGTATGTGAAATCTAAAATGAGCTATTTTTTCAATGTCACCCCTTTTTTTTACAGATTGAAATTATTTGTGAACACCAAAGTTTCAAAGTAAATGTGAATGGGAACCATGTCTGCAATTTCAATCACCGTGTGCCAAATTTCCAGCAGATAGACACTCTGCAGATAGAAGGCGATGTTGTGCTGCAGCATGTCCAAATTTAGATAATGCTGTGACTGGTTAACCTAATGTATTTTTCATTGTGAAGGAAACAGTTACTATATAATAGGATATATGCATAAATAAATGGGTAACATGAAGAAATTTAAAGTAAACTATATCCAATTTGATGTAAAACATTTCAAAATAATAAAAGACTTCACAAAACGTATCTTTAATTTTCTTTGCTCTTTTTGTCTATCTTGCTGGCCTCCTGCTCACATTGGGCTGCATCCAGACTTAAGTAAGTGCTTGAAATTAGTTACTCCTGGGATAAACCATGTTTATTGCAGAGGGGAGTCAAGTTAATTGTATGCTTTGCATGCAGGGATATATCTTTGCTATTGCTTCTTATTATTATTATTATTGTTATTTTATATGCTTACTGCACACAGATACTAACCAGCTTTACTATCACACTGTTATTCACACTGTCCCCTGCAATCAACATGGTTTAACCCAGATGTAACTAATTTCAAGCACTTACTTATGTCTGGATCCAGCCCAATGTCTGTAGTCTCATGTTTGCTGCTCTTTGTCTTTGTTTCTTAGGGCCTCATTTACTAAAGTTGTTTTTTCTCAGCGATTATGCATTGCCAGACATAGCGGCAATTTTGCCGGAATTTTTTTTTTTTTTTAAATTGCGGCATTTTCTATCCCTTATCATGCAGACGCATATAGTACCATGTGTTTGTGGCCATGCTGAGCCTTATAGTACTATATGCGTCAGCCTGACAAGGGATTAAATGATACATACTAATGTGTAATGTGTACATAAAAAAATAAACATTTCCCCCAATAAACAGAAAATAACTACATGAATAAACAATACATTTATAAACATTTAAGAAATGTAATAACTATAATGGTGGCCACCCTATACTAACTAAACTTAACTCAAATGTATAGTGTAAATGTGTATAAAAAAGAAAGTGAAGTATCGACTCACCGTTTTGCAGTCATTTCTCTTGGGATGACTTGCATGTAGTTTGTCTACTTGCAAGCTGCTCTTGAAATGTTGATTGAAGATGCTGCTCATCTTGATTGAAGAGAATGGTTCGTTGATTGTAGATTTTCTTGTGCCTCTTAACACAACGTACTCCAGCTTCCTGGTTGGGGGTGCTGCTGCTAATGACCATTCGGTCACTAGAGATCCCCCTTTTATACTGAATATGACGTCAGAGACACTAGAGGCCTCTAGTAAAATCGACTTTAGTGAATCTGGTCTGGGCTATGTTTAATATGGCAAACATCTGGACGATTTTTTGTCTGTGATGTTTGCCTTGTCAATTTTGCTAAAGGCTAAAGTCCCGGGACTTTGCTTTTAGTGAATACAGCGATGTCATATTCTCTGTGAAAGTCCCGGGACTTTGGTCAATTTTAGCAAAAGCGACTTTAGTAAATGAGGACCTTAGAGGTTTCCATGCTTCTAAAAATGGGAACAAAAAGACTTCTAAGTCTTTAACCCTTGCTGTACCCTTTCTATTTGTTCTTGTCCTGTTACTTCTGTACTGTGTCCACCATCCCTGTCATTTTCCAAATGTTTGTCTGTATTTCTGGTTACAATCCTTATTTAGTTTATCATTGTTTTGTCATGTCTAGTTTTGGCCTGCCTCAGGTCCTCTCTCATTCCAGTATGGTACTGGTATTTGTATCCAGTATGTCGCTCTTGTTTTGTACATTCCATCTTTGTCCTATTTATTTTGTCTGCTGTGCTGATATCTGAATCCCATACCTCCTTGCTACTGAGGGAGTTGCCACCAGGGGCTGAGGCCTGCTAGGTTCCTGCCACTCAAGCCTGTCCCCACCATCAAAGACTCTAGCAAACATCAGACCCCAGTTAGATTCAGCATCCTGGTGTGGGTCAACTGTAACAACCAGCTCTCAAGGAATTTCAATAACAGATCCCTATCTTAAAACTTCCTTTCCCCCCTCCCACATAGTGGAATCACTTTTCACTTTGCCCAATCCTGCCCCTTAAATGCTTCCAGGACAGAACAGAGGACCCAGATCCGTTCTTATAATGTGGTAATTGAGGCAAGCATTTTAATAAATTGCTCACTTTTCGGAAATCTGAATCTGGTCCTGAGTGAGTAATAGAATTTCGGTGAGAATGTGTTTCCCTGGGTTGGGGGTGGTTGCTGCATTTTTAAGAAGCGCAGGTATTATAGGGAATTCTCTTCTTTTCTTGTGAGTAATAGAATTTGTAAGCAATTGCATTCACCTTGGTGGTGATGGAGGATTTTGATACCAATTTTCATAACCTGCCAATGGTCTTCATCATGAAATAGAGAGGGATCACACTCTCCTGTATTCACCTTGGAATCTTTGGTGTATGGCAGATGTGAAGTTAGTTGAGGAAAGATAAGATAGGAAATATCAAGAAAATAATGAAAGGGTTTCAGAGAGAGGACGTATTTAGCGTGGAGGGGGGAAACCAGAGGAAAATTGGTGTTCTCTCAAAGAGGGAGTTGCAGAGTGGTTTCTCTGAAGATAGTTCTCTGACATTCTCTGGAGCTGTTCCTCAAGCTGTCTCCTGGGTTCTTGTTCCTCCTGCTGACTCCTGTATTCCTGTTTCTGTATATTGCCGCCTTGCACTCCCTGCTCGATCATTTTGCATTCATCCTGCATCTGGTTCTCTGCCCACTGCACTCAGACCCCAGCATTGTCCAGAGGGCCATGACTGCAAGCCTGCAGCCAATCCCATCCCTGCCATCAGAAGCTCTGGAGAAAGCTTGGTCAGCAGCCAATCATCTGGTTGGTCTGTGTGCAAAGCATTACAGTTTCCTCTGACCAAGAGCCAATATGTCAAATTTAATCATCAAAACTTCTGATTTGCGACTGAAGCAAATCAGTGATGCTGTGCTAAAGCAAAGTGAAGAGCATTCCTACTTACTGCAATGCCTGCAGCAATTGTCAGCCCGCTTGGATCCCATTGCAGCTACAGTGAACAGAGTCACTCAACTGCCTTCCACAGTAGCTCCCTCTGTCATGTCTCCTACACAGTTACCAATGCTGCATTTTCCTAACCCAGCTAAGTTCTCTGGCAACCCTAAAATATTCCAGAGGTTTCTGAATAAATACTTGATTCAGTTCTAGTTGTGTCCTGGCAACTTTCTAAACTTTCAACCTTCCGATTGCTATAAGACCTAAATGTTATCACACTGCTATCAGACCAAGCTCTGGTATTGACTTCTCACTGAGAGTGTCATGTCCAGTTTGTCATTGACTAAGCTGCCTTCCTTTGACGATGCAGGGGGAGCCTCAATTGCGCCTCCAGTCTACTCCAGCTGCGCCAAGATTTCTCGACCATTGACAAGTATGCCACATTTTGGCCAGGACTGGCAGATTGAGTGAAGAACCAATTTGATCTTCTGGAGAGATTGGACAACTTGATCACCTTGTGAAATAGCATTGATATCAGGCATCAAAAACTTTCCTGAGAGAGAATCCAAAAAAGTAAGGTCTGTCCTCCTTTGGCACCCCTTTTTCAGACTCTTCAAGTTATGCCAAAAGCTCAACCTTGCTGCTGTAGCATCGGAGAAACCCATGCAATTGGGCCATTCCCAGCTTACTCCCAAAGAATTGGAGAGACGCTGGAAGAATCACCTCTCACTGTATTGTGTTGATCCCGGACACTTCCACACCTCCTGTCCCAAGCACCCAATAAAAAAGCATATCTAGTTGTTCCTAAGCTGGCACCAACCAATTTTAGCCCTTCAGGTTCCTTGTTGCTTCCAGCTGCACTGAATAGATTTTTTTGTATACAGGTAATTTTACAATGAATAAAAAACAATGTTAGGTGCATCATACCTGGGCTAAAGAAAGAAAGAACTGGTCTGTTGCTCAGTGGTCCAAAGTCCTCTTTTCTAATGAGAGCAAATTTTGCATCTCATTTGGAAACCAAGGTCCCAGATTCTGAAGGAAGAATGGTGAGGCACACAATCCAAGATGCTTAAAGTCCAGTGTGAAGTTTCCACAGTCTGTGTTGATTTGGGGAGCCATGTCATCTGCTGGTGTTGGTCCACTGTGCTTTATTAAGTCCAGCCATCTACCAGGACATTTTAGAGCACTTCATGCTATGCTTCCTTGACAAGCTTTATGGAGATGGTGACTTTTTCCAGCAGGACTTGGCACCTGCACATACTGCCAAAGGAACCAAAACCTGGTTCAATGACCGAGGGATTACTGTGCTGGATTGGCCAGCATACTTGCTGGACCTGAACCCCATAGAGAATCTATGGGGCATTGCAAAGAGAAAGATGAGAGCTATTGAAGCAACTTGGTCTTCAATAACACCTCAGCAGTGCCACAGGCTGATAGCATCCATGCCATGCCGCATTGAGGCAGTCATTCGTGCAAAAGGGGCCCAAACCAAGTACTGTGTACATATGCATGATTATACTTTTCAGAGGGCTGACATTTCTGTATTTAAAAACCTTTTTTTTTATTTCATGTAATATTCTAATTTTGTGAGATTTTGATTTTGGGGTTTTTATAAGCTGTAAACCATAATCTTAAAAATTAAAACAAATAAAGGCTTGAAATATCTCACTTTGCATATAATGAGTCTATATAATATATTAGTTTCACCTTTCACCTTTAAAGTTGACATATAATATTTAAATTTTTCGAGTTTCACCTGTAGTAGTGTAAGCAGCAGCCTGATAAGCGATAGAAGTGTGTAAGGAAATGTGTTGTGTCCGTTAAAAAAGTAAAAATGTACCCCAATAAACATTGCTATATTACCTGACCTAAAACTACATGTGAAACACTGAATAAAATGTGTCAAACATGTCCCTTATTGTGTCGCTAGAAAATACAGGTGGCCACCGTTAAAAAATGTAAAGTGTATGTTAATGTAAAAATGTGTAAAAAAAATAATAAATAAATGTCGAAAAAATTACGTCACCAACATTATGGGGTTCTAGTAAGCGCTCTAGTGTTGGTGACGTCATTATTCCTATAAAAGGGGGCCCCCTAGCGACAGACCGGTCATTAGGAGCGGAGACACAGAGGAGGAAGAAGGGGTGCGTTGTCGAAAAGGCCAGAAGAGGCCGAAGACCAGATGCCAGCATCGGAGGAACATCTTCAAGCAAGCTGACAAGCCTCTCCCAGCAACTTTTAAAGACGATCTGCAGAAGAAGATGAAAATACTAGCAAGTCATCCCAAGACAGATGACTGCTAAATGGAGAGTCGCAACATTTATTTATTTATTTTTACACATTTTTACATTAACATACACTTTAGGGTACATTTTTTAACGGTGGCCACCTGTATTTTCTAGCAACACATGGGACATGTTTGACACATTTTATTCAGGGTTTCACATGTTTTAGGTAAGGTAATATAGCAAAGCTTATTGAGGTACATTTTTACTTTTTTAAGGGACACAACACATTTCCTTACACACTTCTATCACTTATCAGGCTGCTGCTTACACTACTATAAGGATTAGCATGGCCACAAACACATGGCCATGCATTTCCTTATAGTAGTATATGCGTCAGCAGCATAAGTGATAGAAAAAGGCTTCAAGCGTTTTTTACTTAGTGAAAAACACATGTCAACTTTGTTGACATGTGTTTTTCTATTAAAGTGTGAAGCACTTTTTTAGGAGGCCTTTCCTGCCCTCACGGATCGCACTATTCAAATCGCCTTTAGTGAATGAACCATGTTGTATAGGTTACATTAGAAAAATCAGGACAGGGAGGGTTGAGCAATGATGGTCGCTTTGTTGGTGAGAAAGCCCAATGTCCCGGGACTTTGGCTTTAGTAAATACCATGATGGTGAAAAAACAGCTAAAGTCCCGGGACTTTGGGCGATTTTTGCCAACATCGACCTTAGTAAATGAGGCCCTGGGAGACAAAAAAAAACCTCTTCAAATTAGAGATGAGTGCCAATCCCCGTGTTTTGTTTTTGGTTCTAAATCTTTGCCATGTTTTTGTTCTATATCGTCTTCTTGTTTTGGTTTTGGATCTGTACTGTGGTTTTTTTTTTTTTGGTTTTTTTTTGCTAAACTCACTAAAATCATGTAATTTTTATGTATTTTTGCAGGAAAGAAAAGGGTGGACAGGTGCTGCGGTGGTTAATGGCGCTTAGCACTTATATGAATGGAAGAATAGTGTCTGCTTTGAAAAATTAGGAGTACAGCTTCAACAACATTGGAGGTCCAGTGTTCAATGGTACTATGGGTACGCATTGAATTAAATAAAAAAAATTGGCAAGGGCTAAGGGCTTTACTAAGCTGCAAGAAAGGAAAAGTGGAGATGTTGCCCATAGCAACCAATCAAATTCCAGCTCTCACTTTGCTATTACATTCTTTAAAATGTCAGTTACAATCTGATTGGTTGGTATGGCAACATCTCCACATTCCTGCAGCTTAGTAAATCTGTCCCTAAGTGTAGTATAAGTTCTCATATGGTTGTCAGATCATAAATTATAGGAGTAACTCAAACGTAAATTTTCTTAGTAATGTTCAAATAAGTAATGAAGAAGACTTGATTAACATCTTGGAAAAACCAGAGTAGACTAAAAAAAATTGTTTAAGATAAGAAAAATATGGGTTCTTTTCGCCACAAAAAAACATTTTAGATTTACCCATGGCTGACAGCTAATTGTCAGCCGTGAGTATTTTAGATTACAGCCATATTTTGAAATCACGCCACAGAACCTGATCATTCCTGAATGACAGAACAGGTTAGTGCAGGGAATGTGTTTTAGTAAGGTGTTTTTTAGGGTGAGGCTGCGGGGAGGGAATGAATAGAAGAGGCTGCGGGGAAGGGAGACTTAGGGTAAGAATAGACATAAGGCTTGGCATTGGGGAAATAGTGATAGGTACTTACCTGTCTGTGGAGGAGCAGGAAGTTTCTTCGGAAATGAGGTCTCAAAAATGGCCCTTTCAAAAATAGAGCCATTCTCACCAGCGACTCACACCCAAAAATTATAGGTGAATGATACACCATGTTATATAATGAAGAAGAAGAATTCATTATCTACCTGGAAATATGAGGACTCACAAAATTAGAATTTATTTAATTAGTAAAAAATGTTATTAAAAATGCTTCTCGTCCTTTTGGCTAAGAACAACTATAGTGTATGTTCTCTTGTGTACAGTACAAACATCCAATTGTTCTCAATAATTTAATGAGGTAAATCATGCATTACCATTGAAGAAAGTGGTCTACTATTTGAACAATTCAGGGTCAAATGACCATTTATCACTTTTACTCAAGTTGACCCAGATGAAGACCCAATTTGCTACAGTGCTGACCCCTACTATTCAAAGATGGCACAATGGGAATCTTGGAAGGACTATGTAATATTAGAAAAATAATTAATCATCATGCAGGAAATACCAGGACTCATGACACAAGATTTGTTTTTTAATACCTGAAAAATAAAAGCAAACAATACACCATATTATGTAAAGATGATGAAGAAGAAAAATAATAATTATCAAACTGGAAAAACCAGACCAAAGGCTATGAGAAAGAATTTGAGGTTGAGTAACAGTCCAGTAGTAGTTACACCCCATAGAATATTTTAAACATATAATAAGGCAGAAATAAATAAAAATGTGGTATGGACTTATCATGACCCTTATCACTAATATCATCATCACACAATATTAGTTCACCTCCACTGGAATCTGCCGTCAGAGTGTCTGCTTGCCATTTGCGGTTAACATGTTAAAACAATTAGCAGTTCATTTAAATTAATATCAACTTCTTTGTGCTGAGGTTTTACAGAGAGGGGATAACAAGTTTTGCCTTTGGGAGTGCCATCTCTCATACTTTCTTCTTACCAATGTACTATTCGTAGTACAGGTTGAAGAAAAACTAGGACAGTGTTGGTGATGAAGGGATTCTGTTGGAATATTTAGCTTCCATCGAAAGATATTAACTACATATTGAATCTGCCATTTTGTAAAGGTCTTTGTTTCACAGCAAACAAAGGACATTGTTTCCCAGCTAGTTGTGGACACCTGACCAGAGGTGTGACCACTTCCTATACAGAGCTCCACCTATACTGAGAATAACAATAGGTGGTGTGAGGCTCACACGCTCTCTCTCACTCTCTCTCTCTGAGGGCCCGATTCAATTAGAAAAAAATCCTTCGCCGGCGTATTTTTAACGCAGTTTTTTTTAAATTTAACGATAAAAATTTTTAAAGCTGTCCTATGTTGTGCCCCAACAGGGCATGCTGATGCTTGTAGAACTACAAGCATCAGCA
>WWET01002189.1:148796-165738 GCA_011038615.1 Limnodynastes dumerilii
GCTGGGAGCGAACGGCCCTATCGAAATAGGGCCGTTCGCTACAGGGACCCACACCCGTACAGGATGTGTTGCATATTCCTAAGAAAAGAAATTAACAGCTGCAGGCGTGATGGGGAAAATGAGAAAACTACAGACTGGCATACTATGATGTTGTATATCTTATACCACTTAATAAATTAGATTTTTGACAACACTCCATTTAAAACTCAGTGAAAACTGTAAGGAACTACTTAGAATGAGAAGCTTTAGACTGCTACAGTGTTTAGTTGGTTAATTGAGGACGTATTATTCCAGAATATCTGGAATCATGATGTGTAACCACAGTGACTAACTGAGGAAGTACTGCATCACAGAACAACAAATGTGGTAATCAACATGATTGCCTATTTCATAGTGATGAGGGAAGAAATAAGTTAAAATGCCATACATAGGCAAAATTTGTTTGTCTTCTCATATTTTTTAACTACCTGCTACAGCTTATATAGATTATAATGTTTCATAATTTTGATAGCCTAGGATAGTTAGGTTTATGCCGCATCTGCCCCTAGATGCAACATTTATGAGGTCATGCACACTACCCTTCTTGGGGCCAGATTTACTAAAAGCGATTTTGTCCAAATTGCCAGTGTTTAATTTTTTTACTGAGCATTTATAAATTACTGAATTAATAAAGTCAAATCCACCATAAAATCGCTGTAGATGTTGTTGTTTTTTAAGTCGCCATAGTTGAACTTTCTCTGGCAATTTTTTCTATTCTGAGCATACAAATTTCATATTTACTAAGGGGAGAGTTTAAAACTCCCTGTAGAAAAGGTTAAAAATTGCCAGAGAAAATAGAGGTGGAAGTGAGTGTTGATTATCTAGAAACCAGCACTCACTGTGGTAAAAAAAAAAACACCTTTAAAAAAACAAAAAACGTAAGAATAATTTAAATCCCTTGCCGTGGCATGCTATTAACCCTTATCATGCTTCAACATATAGTACTAGAAGGCACAGCATGCCTTTTAGTACCATACGCAGCAGCATGCCAAGGGTTAAAGGCATGCTGCCACATACATATTGTCCACAATACTCATAGTCAAACAGTAAATGGCTCCCAATACCCACATCTAAATAGTTAATGTCCCCAGTACAAATAGTTAAAACAGTATATGGCCCCGATACCCACATCTAAATAGTTAATGTTAATACAAACTGCAGCCAGGTGCCAGGGTTCCTTATATGGTCAGTGCCTGGTTCAAGTGACCTTCCCTTTACCACCACCATCATCAGCCCTTGCAGTCCATAGTCATGTGCCTCACGTGCCTTAAGGAAAAACCACCAACAGACTTTATGACAATGCCTCTCCCCCTTTCTTTAATAACCAACAGATAGTTTGAAGCTGGTTAAATCTTGGAAAACTTAATATGAGTTCTTACAATGGAACCAATAGTCCTAGTTCTGACCTTCTTTTTTTTTTATAGAACCTTCGATTTGCCTCCTAGATGGGCAGTGTGTGTAATCTCAGGATTTATAGTGGAGGTTGGGGATTGTTAGTTAATGTTTTCCCAGTTTTCGTTTTTATTGGAAGTGAACACTTTGGGGGGAGCTGGATTATTTGCCTTTTTTGGCCTTGATCTGTTTCTCCAGCAGAGGGCTGATATTTGCATTCTTCTTACGTGCTTCATATTTCTGCTGGATTTTCTTAGATCTTTTCTTGTTCAGGATTTCTTCCTCTATAAGCTTGGTGTCCTTCTTGCGTCCTAATGGTGTGACATAATGAGCTTCATACCACTGTCTGTAGGGGGTGCAGTCAACCAGGACCACACAGTTCTGACCAGCTCATTGTTGGAAGCATTTTACACCACATCAATGATTATGGTCTTATGGGCGCAGCACTCTGATCCCCAGGAGAAGTTTCCAATATCCAACCTCAGAGCTATGTATTTCTTGTTACCACCACGGACTTTAACCGTGTGGATACGACATGGCCCAATGTTGGTATTGGCTGCTGGATGTCCCAATTCATACTTTCTCTTATGGTAGGGCTTCCTTTTACCCCTGGTCTTACGGCGCTTGTGCCAGTGGTGTCTGGAGATACCCATCCTCAGCGCTGGCAGACAAGAGCTTTCCTAGTTTTCTTAAGTGCAGATTGGCATGCAAAGAACACCCAGAGGCCAATCCTTCCCACTTTAGAGTTTTCCCAGTTTCTTTACTGCCCACATGAGGGTCAATTCAGGATTTCAATCTAACTCTGCTAATTATAGTCTGACCACAAATTCTGAGCCTGATGAAAAGGGTGAAAATGGCAATTCATCAAAAAATATTATTTTTTGTAGGCAACTAATTACAGGCTTTAGAGGCTCTCTAGAAAATAAATCAAAGAAAGCAAATATAGCTTAATATTGTGACTGATACTTCTGTTTTAGCAGTACTTCTTAATTTGTCATTTTAGTACGTAGACAGACTCAGTTATTCCCCTGAATCTGTCTGTCATGCTATAGTGGGTGGGAAAGAGAAAGAGGAACTTTGATTTGTGGAAACACAAGGTTTCAGATATACTGTAGTCATTTCTAATCATACATGCTTATTTTGAATTTTAGGCTGAAGTTGGCTTCTTATTCACTTCTTATTCAGGCTCCAGCTTCTTATTCATAATATGTTATTTAAAAAAAACAAATCTAGTTAGAAAAATGAGAACATTGTAGAAACCAAAACATTATCTCATACACACATTTCAATTTTATTTTGATCAAATAGGGTGGCAAAGTGGGCACACATATTTGATCATTTTGAATAAGTAGCCGTAGTTTTGCAAGGGTTAAATGGCGTTGGGCAACAAATTTGAAACTTGGAATCAACAGAGGGTGGTTTCTTACATGTGACCCATATACATTTTGTATTGCCCAAAATTGTTTTTGGAAAATTGAGCACAGGGACCAAATTGGACTATTTTGAATAAGTAGCTGTGATTTTGCATGGGTTAAATGGCTTTAGGCAATACATTTGACACTTTGAATCAACAGAGGGGGGTCACTTACACTTGATGCACAGTCATTTTGCATTGCCCAACAACATTTTTGGCATGAAACCAGGTGGCAAAGTGGGCACAGACACTATATTTAACCATTTTGAATAAGTAGCTGTAGTCTTGCAAGGGTTAAATGGTGTTAGGCAACACATATGACACTTGGGATCAACAGAGGGTGGTCTCTTACATGTGGCCCATATATATTTTGGATTGCCCAACAACATTTTGGGCATGAAATAGGGTGGCAAAGTGGGCACAGAGAACAAATTTGACTGTTTTGAATAAGTAACTGTGATTTTGCTAAGGGTAAATGGCTTTGGACAATAAAATTTGACACTTTTAATCAACACGTGGTGGTCACTTTCATGTGACACACATTTAATTTGCATTACCCAACAATGTTTTGGGCATGAAATTGAGTGGCAAAGTGGGCACAGACACCAAATTTGACCATTCTGAATAAATATCTGTAATTCTGCAAGGGTTAAATGGCATTGGGCAACAAGTTTGACACTTGGAATCAACAGAGGGTCTATTACATGTGACCCATATACATTTTGCATTGCCCAACAAGGTTTTGGGCATGAAACAAGTTGGCAAAGTGGGCCAGGGACCAAATTTGACTATATTAAATAAGTAGCTGTGATTTTGCAAGGGTTAAATGGCCTTGGCAATAAATTTGACACTTGGGGCCAGATTTACTAAGCTGTGGGTTTGGAAAAGTGGAGATGTTGTCTATAGCAACCAATCAGATTTTAGCTGACATTCTCTAGTATGTAAAAAGAAAGTTAGAGCTGGAATATAATTGGTTGCTATAGGCAGCTTAGTAAATCTGGCCCCTGTAATCAATAGAGGGTAGCCACCCTCTATTGAGTCCAAGGGCTTCATTTACAAAAGTCATTTTTTGGCAGCAATTATGAATCGCCAGTTATCGCCGCGATTTTCCAGCGTTTTTTTTTTTTTTTAAACGCTGGATTCACAAAGCAGTGTTTTTAGCTGGTGATTTATTATTTTTTACATGGTTAATGCGCCGTGATTTTCTGTTGAAAATCACTGCGATTTTCCATGTAAAATCCCCGCCGATCCTAAACCCTTTTTATTTTAACTTTTTTTTTTTTATTTAAAAAAAAACAAACTTGCTTTTAAAAAAGTAAAGCGCAGAATGCTAAGAACTCTTAGCATGCAGGCACCAATAGTACTAGAAGGCACAGCATGCCCATGTGTTACCGGGCATGCTGTGCCTTCTAGTTCTACAAGCATCAGCATGACAAGGGTTAATGTTATGCTGCGCAAAGAAGAATATGTGTAAAAATAATGTAATTAGCAAAAAAAAACAATATGTACACAAATTAATGCAACATTAAACAACATTGTTTACTGTTTAATATGCTTGCCTCCTTTGCATAGATGTAAATGGATGTGCCCCATTATAATGGATACTAATTTATTTGTCCCTCTATGAATTATGTACAATGGGGTAGATCCAGAGCTAAGTACGCTAGCGTTTTTACGATAGCCGCTGACGTAAAAATGTGTTTTGTATGTACTGTGCATGCGCTCAGCAGATGTTATGCCATGTAACTCTGAACATATGTACCAGCCTCGTATCAACAGCAAACTACGAACGAAGGGGTGTGCCAACCATATGACACCAGTAATTATGCTTGGGAGGAGGGGTGAGGCATTTAAATCATACAGTATGGGTGTGCTTAGGCAGGTACGTACGTGTAGCATGTATGTACGTCAGTACTAACGCAGCGTAAAGTTCAGAGAGGGTTCGGCAAATGTAAAACGGCCAAAGTACGTACTAGCAAGGGGAGTGCTTAAAACGTAATGGAAACGTAGCTCTGGATCTGGCACAATGTATATGTGCCGTTACAATTTTGCAAACTGTTTGTGCCCACCTACTATTGATGTTAAATGTCTGTGCCCAGTTTTTTTAATGGCCATAGTAATATACCCTTTATTCTGCATTTAAACCTTTTTTGCCGTTACGTTGTTAAAAATAAACAATTGCCCATATATATAGTAATATTAATATGTTTCAGCATTGCCAAGCATAGAATAACATCATGTGCCAATATCGTTTTTTATTTTATCCTTTAGCCATTAACTTCATGATTCCTCCTCAATTTACATGTCTGGACCCTTTTTAATAAAAATTAAAGTACAGTAAAAATTCACATTTTAGGCATCATCTATCTTGGGTGACTTGCTTGAAGTAATGGTCCTGTTGCTTGAAGTTTTCATCTTTGTGTTCAGCTGGAAGTTGCTTCCCGGTCATTTGCCTTCGGGGTTCTGTAGCTAATGTGCTTTCAGTCACTAGAGGCCCCCCTTATATAGTCTCTATGACACCAATAATTTGGAACGGTAGCAATGCTCCTCTTAAATTCTGGTGTCACGCCTGACGCGTTTCTACGATGCAATCCTCTTTCTCAAAGTGGTGACTCTTCCTAAATTGGCGGTCTTTTATGTTGCCGCCTCCAGTTTTTATTGGATAACACCAGCGCAAAAAACAAGTAAACAGTAAATATCAATATATCATCATCATCCTAAGGTAAAGCATCTTAAATTACGGTCTTAAAAAGTTTAATTCCACAGGGTCCTAAAGCCTTCTGGATGCACTGAAGTAGCTCTGTTCCTATATCTATTATATAATTCCCACAATAAAAAGGGAAGAAATTCTTCTAAATGTCAATCAGAGATTCAAGTCTTACATGTAGTCTGAGCTAAACTACAAAAATCTAAACTTTCTAATTCTTAACATCCACCTCTGTTGGTAACTATACGTGATAAGAGACAATGTATCTCTTGTCAGAAAACTGGGAAGGAAACAAACTATATACAATGTGTACTTCATCTTAAAGTAAGATGAAGTTTCAAATGGAAAACAACAAATATCACATTATGCATTTTACCAAAAAATGCTATTGTTGAGCTTCTCGTGTAGTTGCCCAACATAATTTATAAGTAATTTATTCCTGAATATTCCCAATCTAATATAGTTACAATATATTATCTCATATTATCTCATTATATATATATGTATATAACAAATACTGATTAGAAACGTTCTTATATGCTGATATCCATGGATTCAATATTAACTAATAACAATATTAACTATTATTATTAACGTTTATTTATAAGGCGCCACACGGTATCCGCAGCGCCGTACATAAGCAATAGTAAAACAACAGTTGCATATACAATACAATAATTAATTAACAGCAAGCACTATGTGCTGGATAATGCAGTGTAACCACACAACAAATACAATACAAAAATAATAAGCAAGCACTATGTGCTAGATAAGGCAGGATAAACACACAACAGAGATAATACAAAAATAATAAACTGCACACTAACACAAATATCAGGGAAAGGCTGCAGCAGACAAAAGTAAACAGACAGACCGGAGAACTGACAGGAATACTCACATCAGACAGGAGGAATAGACAACGACTGGAAACAGATACAAGGGCTGGAACAAAGATCAATAAAGACAAAAACAGAGAGCAGGGAACTGAAGGCTAGAATTTATAAGCACACAGAAAACAGGAGGCTAAGAGCAGTAGCACACACCAACATGAACTGGAAGCTAACAGGAAACTATGACCCACACCTGTGCACCGGATCAAGGGGAATATAAGCCCAGTCCACAGGTGTGGGATAACAAGACATAATTAGGACAACAGACAAAGAACCCACTAGCAGCCACTAGTGGCAGGAACTATAAATGTCCATAACGACATACAGGTCTGCCCCTATGGGCAGAACAAGATACCACAGTCTGGATGTAACACCTTCTGGATATAAAATTACCTTTCCGCAATGGATAAGTGTAATAATAAATATATCCGGGATAGTTGCAATCTCATAAAACAGTGGGTTCATCCTACAAGGCCTATTCATATACTAAAAGACCAATTGTCACCAACACAGTCATTTTTAGCTAAAATTGGTCTTTTAGTATATTAATAGGCCTTGTAGGATGAATATGAGTAAATAATCTTAATATCTTAATCTAAATCTGTAATATCCCTCTCCACAAACTACATATTGCCCCTTCCCCCTTCTGGTATATCCCTCTTCATGCATCACATATTACACCTTTACAACATTCTGTTATATCCCTCTTTATACATTACATATTGCACCTATCTCCCTTCTGTTATAACCCTACACCCATATTGATTATCAGAGGATAAAGTGCCAATATAATATTCTCAAATGTTAAGGAATTCCTCTACACTTTTTCCAATAGCTTTTATCCACTCCATTTGATAAATTGTGAATAGATTTTCCTCATATATCAAAAAAGTGATTTGTCCATAAATAACTCAATTCTGCAATATTGTCTGTTTGGCCACTGAACTAATTGTTAAAAGTAATATCCTACAGCCTATTACATCATGAAGTTGTAATATCCTGTTTTGCCCCTAGGGGCAGTCATGAACTTGTATGCCTGGATTGTGGACATTCCCCTTACCTGCTGTGGTACTCTGCCTCTGCAATTAATTTACAGCATATGAGCAGCTAGGATAAAAGGACTGTCGCTAGCTAACTCAGGTGTTGGTAATTTTGCCTTTCTTGGCACATGTGTATTCCAATCTTGTTGTTACCTCCTTGTACCTTTGTGAACCAACTGCCTTTTGTCCTGTATGTTGGTTACCGTTTGGTTTTTGTATGTATTTATGCTTATTCGAATTCTGTATTTGGGTTTCTTTTGTTATCTTGCTTCTAATGTTTTCTGTTATCTTGACTCTTGTTTGTATTTGTATAAACTTGTATTTTTGTATTCAGTTTACCTTCAGTGTGCTCCAGCATTTAGTTTTTTTTGTTACTTCTGCTTTGTGCTCAGTAATCCCTCTACCTTCTGTTTGTATGTGTACTCAGTGGTGTTTGTTGCCCGTTTTTTATTTTTGTATTGTTCCCAGTTTTGACATCGTTTTTTTCCCTTCCCAGTTTACATTTACCTGTATTATCTTGTGTGCACTAATAAACACTTTGATATATTCACTCGTTCCTGGTTACATAGAAACATAGAAAAATAGAAAGTGACGGCAGATCAGAGCCGCATGGCCCATCCAGTCTGCCCAGTTGTTTATTTAAAACTATACTGACCCTAGACCCTATTTGCCCACAATTTAGTTTGAGATTTAAGATATACTTATATTTATCCCAAGCATATTTAAATTGTTCTACTTTGTTAGCCTCAACCACCTCCCCTTATCTATCACCTTTTCAGTGAAGTAATTTTTCTGAACATTTCCTCTGAATCTACCACCCTCCAGTTTATATTCATGCCCTCATGTTCTATTACACCTCTTCCTTTGAAAAATGTCACCCTCCTCTAGCCGGTCACAACCCTTGATATATTTGAAAGCTGCTATCATATCATATCCCCCCCCTTCTCTGATCCAAGCTATACATGTTTAGTTCCTCTAGCCTTTCTTGGTATGTTTTGTGACACAGGCCATGGACCATTTTAGATGCTCTTCTTTGCACAGTCTCTAATGTATTTATGTATTTCTGAAGATATGGCCTCCAGAAATGAACACAGTATTCTAGGTGAAGTCGTACCAACAATCTATAAAGGGAAATCATTATTTCTCTCTTTCTGCTACTAATTCCTCTCCTTATGCAACCAAGCATATGACTTGCCTTTCTCGTTGCTTTGTTACATTGCTTGGCTACTTTTAAGTCACATGAAATAATGACTCCTAGATCCCTTTCCTCCTCAGTACTGTAGTGCCATTAATGATATATTGAGCTTTTGGGGTTTTGTGCCCCAGGTGCATGATTTTGCATTTTTTGCCATTAAACTGCAGTTGCCACACTCTTGACCATATCTCCAGTCTACCCAGATCATCCCTCATTTTGTGTACCCCTCCTTGTGAGTCTACCCTGTTACATATCTTTGTGTCATCTGCAAATAGGCATATTTTCCCTTCGATAGCACAGGCAATATCACATATAAAGATATGAAATAGCACTGGTCAAAGTACAGAAACCCGGAGTACTCCAGTGGTTACCTTACCATTCAAAGAAGAGATTCCATTTACTACAACCTTCTGTTGTCTATCTTGTAACGAAGATCGTATCCATGCAACTTACTTTAAGTCCAATCCCAAAGTTTCCAGCTTATTTAATAGTCTGTTATGTGGCACAGTATCAAAAGCCTTAATAAAATCTAGATAAACTATGTCTACAGCTTCCCCTTTATCTAATACTTTACTGACCTAGTCAAAAAATTCAGTAAGATTTGTTTGACATGATCTTCCCCCATGAATCCATGCTATTTGGGATCCTGTAAATTACTAGATTTAAGATACTGTACAATTTATTCCTTTAACAGTGTTTCCATCAATTAATCTGCTACTAATGTTAGACTCACTGGTCGGTAGTTTGCCACTTCTTCCCTACTGGTTAAATAATTCAGTTAATGGTTTTGCCAGCACCCATCTAAACTCCTTTAGTATCCCAGGATGTATCCCATCTGGTTCCATTGATTTGTCCACTTAAGATTTGAAAGTTATTTTAATACCTGCTCCTCAGTGAAAGTAGTAGCAATTGCCTATTTTGTATTAATAATCTTCCCATTTAAAGTGGTTATTAGTGCTTAGCTACGCTGTCTTCCAGGGATTGTGACCTGCTTGGTTCCTGCTAAGCAAGATGCTAAAAATGGCCCACTCCAGTGTGAATGGAACATGACTATGTAATGTGGCTTCTGCTTGTCTTTTAGTTCCTTTCTGTTAATTTGAAATCTTAAGGAACCAAATGCATAATATTTCTCTTATAATTCTTTATTCTGATTGCTCAAGGAGTTGATAAAAAAAATATGTATTACCCATAAGGGAACTAATTTACTAAATTCAATGATTATTGGAGTTTAAGAGATAAATGCCCTGATCCTTGGCTACGTCCAAGAGGGGAATTACGTACTGCTCGTACATAATTCCCCTTGTTTGAAGGTTGTGCCCATGCGAAAAGGGGGCTTCCCCCCCATTACGCTTGTTGTAACTCTGTCATGAAGGTGGAGATAGACATGCTAATAAGAGGACAGGGCAGGGGAAGCCTTGTTACGATCAGCTATGCGGCCGTAAGGTCACATACCTGATCGTACAAGTTAAGGTAGAAATCTGGACACTAAGTGTTACTACTTTACAGACAAGATATTAATTTATGTCCTGACAGGGCTCTCAGATAGCCTCAACCCTCCCTTTTCCTACCCCATAAAAACCTGCAAATGCTCCTGGGTTTGGTTCAGTGCTACGAGTGATCTGTCTTCCAACAGTTCACTTTACAGCAATGAAGGGCCGATTGCCATCAGTTTCCGGCTGTCTGCCCTTAGAAAATTTTGCTCCTGCAACAGTATCATCACCAAAGACTGTAACGGTATGTTAGGTGTCAGAGATGACACTAAAGTTGTTCTTCCCTGGACTCTGGCTTCTAAGGTGTACCTGTGGGTATCGATCGATAGAGACAGAGAAAAGACTCAGATGGTACCTCTCTCTGCAGCCTAACCTGAACCCTCCCCTAACCCTAATCTTCACCTAACCCATGCCATCATTGTCCTGCAGCCAAACCCTAACCCTCCACTAACCCTAAACATCATTATCCTGCAGCCTAACCTTAACTCGCTTCTCTCTGGAGCCTATCCCTAACCCATCCTGTCCCACAACCCTAACCAGAAAGGGTAACTTGTCAAAATTAGACCATTCAGCTTGGTACATATTTTGAAATTTAAATTTTCACAATAAAAAAAATCAGTAGTCAATGGAACAGCCAAATTTAAGCTTTTGGCTGTATCATTGTCTAAAATGGGCCCTTAGTACTTAACAATTGCATCCCACTGCTCCCACACCCCGCACTCCCAGTGTATTAATAGTTCTATTTTTCATAAAAAAATGTATAATTAAAATGTTAATCTTTTTATAATAAATAAAACAAATAAAAAAAATACACATTCATACATATATTACCACATACATACTCTCAGCCGACACTCACACCGCACTGCCACTGGACTTTTGAATGGTACTAGCACAGTGATTCATCCTGAAGGAGCGGATACCTGGGACGACTTCTGCAAGGAGACCATCTTGTTCATCTTGACATCTGGTACGCAGGCGAGAGGGTTGTTGGGCTGTTGATACTTTGTGATATTTTAAATATACCGTTTGTATGCATTGTGTTAATAAATTATTTTTTATAGTACATACTGCACCAATTTGTTTTTTTTCTTTTTCTGTCTCTCCCTTCTTATAAGTGATTATTGAAGAAGAAAAATAGGATATCTGGATTTGCCATATTAGTTTATATCTTATTCCCAAAGACTGCCTGCACAACTTTTAGGTTTGTATTTCACATTAATTATTTTTGGTTCTATCCTACAGCAGGTGCTTTGACACTGGGCAGGTAAGCTTCACCCAATATAGCTATATTGTGAAGTAAACTTCCTTTTTATGTATGTGCTCTAAAAGACCGCATATACGCAATTTACATACCTAAACGATACGCAGATTACGTAAAATAGCTACTACGCATGCGAGGTAGCTACTGTTTATTGAACTACGTCCGTCTATGGAAGACAGACGTAGTTCTGGATCCGGCCCATTGTAGTTTCTTTTTGGCTGTCTCTATTTCGAATAGGGAGCCTTTTTAGAATAATTTTTTATGAATGGGTGACTGTGCCGATCGGCATACTTGCCCATTCATTTTTGCAGGACCCACCGCAGCTCCGGAGAGGTGACTAACCTTTCTGGGGACTTTTAGAGTTTAGCGTTCGGAGGGGGGGGTTAAAGTTAGGCTCATAGAAAGGGAGGGTGAGGGTCAATCTGCGGAAAGGGAGAGGGTCTTAGGGTTAGGCTATAGACAAGGGAGTATTAGGGCCAGACTAGGGAGAAGGGAGGGTTAGGGTCAGGCTGCGGGTAAGCGAGGGTTAGGGTAATGGAAGGGGAGCGTTAGGGTTAGAATTAGGGGAAGGGTTGGGGTATTTTTTAGCCTTACCATTTAGAGCACCGTGTTAGGTGCTCTGGGGATCGATTGCTATGCCTCTTAAAGGCATAAACAATTGATATCCCAGCCAGTTTGAAACTGGCTGGGAGAGAATGGCCGTATTGAAATAGGGCCGTTCTTAGCCAAGGCCCACACCCAGATAAGATTTATAGTCCTATTTCCCCTTAAAAAAAAAGAACTTACTGGTCCCTCTGAGTTAGTTTTGAGAAACTTTTCAGGATAGAGAAAATTATTTAAACACTGCTAAAGTTCAGTCAGCCGAAAGATCATTTTCGACTGTCTCTATTTTAAAAATATTACTAATTAGAATATTTCACTAATGAATAGGTAAGTATTCTGAATTTATTTTACCCATTCATTAATTCACCAGACCCGTCACACTGCATTGCTGAGCCTTGTAGTAATATCTGCGTCAGCACGTTAAGCCTTCTAAACATGCTGCGCTATGTCCGGTGCCTAAAAAAACAACAATGTGCAAAAAACATACATACCTCTCTTCAGCTCTTCGGCCTCTTCCAGCACTTGCCCTGGCGACAGGATCATTTCTTTTCTTCCGCGCTGCTCCTAATGATCATTTCGTCACTACAGGGCAGCCTTTTATATTAATGATGATGTAATTTACATTAGGGGGCTCTAGTGAGCGCTCTAGTGTTTGTGACGTCCTCATTACTATAAAAAGGCTGACCTCTAGTGACCGAATGGTCATTAGGAGCGGTGCGGAAGAAGAGGAAGGAGCCTGTCGCCGGGGCAAATGCTGGAAGAGGCCGAAGAGCTAAAGAGAGGACCGAAGCTGCATCTTCTATCAACCGGAAAAGATTTACAAGCAACTGGAGAACTGGAGAAAAATCTCCAAGCAACTCGTCCCAAGAATGATGACAGCTAAACGGTGAGTGTTAAAATTTTTTATTTATTTTATACAACACACACTACATTACTACACAGCTAGTATAGTACACGGTGGCCACCGAAGGTAAGTTAACACATTAGGGGGCATTGTTATACAGTGAAATAGACAAAAAAAAAGCTGCACTTGCCACAATGTGGTGGGATAAGAGATATGCAGCTCCAATTAATTAATAATGATATTATATTTTATTGTAGATATAAAAAAATTGCTATAAATTGTTAAATTAAAATTGGCTACACCGTACAGAATTTCAGTTATTAGGCATGGACAATAATTCATAGAAACTTTGTTCCACAGTAATGGTAAATACTGAAGATTTTCATATGTGCATAGAACGCAAGATACTCCTAAATGGGAGTGGTTGATTTTATCTCCAAGTAGTTCAATTAATTGCGAATAATGCAAAAAAAGCAGTAAATATTAAGTGGAGCAGAATAGATGGTAATGTCTCCAATGTTAGTATACAAAGGTGAGAAAGGTACAGAGAGGATCCAAGGCTCATAATTACCAGATAATTAACGGAAGAATCCGACTGGAGATGTGAAGCTGAGTCCTGGCTGCCCAGATGAATTGGGGCACACAGAGTCCTCACCAATGAAAACGAATAAATACCACAGTAAATCTGTTGCACTTGTTAATTCTGCTTGAGGTTAGTAGGTCTCGATAAAGCTGTGCTAGAGGGCGTCCCCGCTGGCAGACCGCTGTTACAGAGAAACACCTCCGCAGCTGATGTATTGCAGCAAGGAGATATCGGATGCTTGGAATTCAAAGTTCCACAGAAATCTGAACGGTGTAGCAGGTTACGTCGACGCGTTTCATCCACACCTGGACTTTATCAAGACAGAAGTAAGAATGTTTCCCGAGACTTCAAACGGCCTATTTAAATTAGAGAAGTCTTATTAATTATTTCACACCTTTGGAATTTGCTTTCGGGAAACGTAGAAACCACAATTTTAAGTAGTTAAAAGATGCAATTAGAATACATAAATGGAGTTGCAGAACAATTGAGTAAACAAATTCATAAATAATAATATCAATATATACACATAATAAAAATAATAATGATAACATTAGAAGCACTCATATATTGAAACAAAAAAAGGACACAAAAAAACAATAATAAAATAATATAAAATAAAAGAACAAATAAATATATATATAAAAATAATGATGATACTAAGATGCATGTTCTATATTAATTAAATAAATATATAAAATGGAATAACTAAATTAAAATAAATAAAATAAACTGCAATAGGTTACAAATTATGACATCAAATACACGTCATACGTAGATGTACATAACAAATATCATATATATATATATATTTTGTTAAAGTTGTAATTCTTGAACAGGATTAAATGAGATATACAGGGATATATGGGAATACAAAGCAAGAGACATTCAGTTACTATAAATATGGAAAATAGGCGCATTTGTTGTTCCAGTAAGACACTACACAATATTATTTGTATTTTCATGTTGTAACAAATTTGAGCATCTCGTTTAAACCTTCGGGAGACAAGCACTGTAGTCGAAAAATCCATTCAGATTCTTTTAAGCAAAGCTTTGCAAATCTATCTGCCCTTTGGGAAGTAGGAGCTATATGTTCGACCCCTATTAGTTTAATATTATCTATATTTCCACCCTGACATTCCAACCAATGTCTTGGCACACTATGTTTGGTACATTTATTTATAATGTTTCTTCTGAACTAAATAAAAATAAAAATAAATATAAAAATAAGTAATAGGTTACAAATTATGACATCAAATACGTAGATATACATAACAAATATCATATATATATATATATATATATTTTGTTAAAGTTGTAATTCTTGAACAGGATTAAATGAGATATACAGGGATATATGGGAATACAAAGCAAGAGACATTCAGTTACTATAAATATGGAAAATAGGCGCATTTGTTGTTCCAGTAAGACACTACACAATATTATTTGTATTTTCATGTTGTAACAAATTCTTGCATCTCGTTTAAACCTTCGGAAGACAAGCACTGTAGTCGAAAAAATCCATTCAGATATTTAAAATTGTTATACAGTGTAAAGGCATTTTTAATGCACACATGTATGTCTATGTATGTATGTATGTTTTTTGCACATTGTTGTTGTTTTTTTTAGGCACCAGACATAGCGCAGCATGTTTAGAAGACTTAACATGCTGACGCTGATATTACTACAAGCCTTAGCAATGCTGAGCCTTGTAGTTCTATCAGCACAGCCATGCTAAGCATTCCACACATGCTGCGCTTGCATTTGGGAAACAGAAAAACACATGTCAAATAGATTGACATGTGTTTTTCTGGTACAGTGTGGGGCACTTTCATTGAAAGCGCCCCACAGACAAGGCGCTTTGATTTTAAGCGCTTTGCTGTCGATGTAAAGGCGATTTATTCAAATCACCTTTAGTGAATACTGCAATTGCTGTTTTTTGAATGGCAAACATCTGGACGATATTTGTCCAGCAATGTTTGCCTTGTTGATTATGTCAAAGCCCAAAGTCCTGGGACTTTGGCTTTAGTGAATACGGTGATGGCAAAATCGCCTGCAAAGTCCCGGGAGTTTGGGCGATTTGGCCCAAATCGACCTTTGTAAATATACCCCTTAGAGTCAGACGGAGGGAAGAGGAGTCTTAGGGTCAGACTACAGGTAGGGGAATCTTAGGGCTAGGCTGTGTGGAAGACAGTCTTACGGTTAGGTTACTGGGAAGGGAGTCTTAGGGTTAGGCTGCAAGGAAGGGAGTTTAAAGTCAGACTGCAGGAAAGGGAGTCTTAAGGTCAGGCTGTGGGGAAGAGAGGGTTAGGGTAATGGAAGAGGAGGGTTATAGTAAGGATTAGGATAAGACTTGGATTTACATAAATACTCACTATTCGCTGATGCATCTTCGGATGATCAATTGCTGCTCCTCAGCGAGGATGAAGAAAACGATTTCACAGCCAGTTTGCAACTGGCTGGTAGAAAAAGGCCATTCTAAGTGGAGACCCACACCCCCATAAATTTATCCCATTTAATATATAGATTGCATGCTTGTTTTTGACCCCTAAATGCATAACCTTACATTTATTTATCTATGTTAAACATAATTTTCCATTTGGCCGCCCAATCATTCAGTTTATATAAGTCCCTCTGTAGAGAAACCACAACTTGTTCTGATTTTATTACCTTACATAGTTTAGTGTCAGCTGCAAAAATGGGAATTTTGCTCTCTAAACAATCACAAAGGTCATTAATAAATATATTAGAAAGGAGTGGCCCCAGCACGGAACCTTCAGATATAACACAAAACTTTTGACCAATTAAAAAATGTTTGATATATCACAGCTCTCTGTCCCCTATGCTTTTGTGTGTCAATATATCAAGGGCTTTTGCTAAATTAAGTAGCCCATTTACTGTACTGCAATGGTCAAGGATAACGCTTACCTCCTCATAGAACCTAATTAGATGAGTTTGACCTGAATTATCCCTCACTAATAACTACTGATTTGCATTAATATTCTTGAACACTATCTCTTCATATACCTTCCAGTAGTTTCTTTGGGCCAGATCCAGAGCTACGGCCCCATGCGTAAGAACGGCATATTTGCCATTCTGCGCATGCGCCGGGCAGATGTTGCCCGGCGTAATCAATGATTCAGGGTTCCCTGAATCGGGCGTCTGTAACTACAACGTAGTTACGAACTAAGGGGCGTGCTGTGCTGTACTAACGTTGTAGTTACGGAAGGTAGGCGGGGGGAGGGAAATTAGGAAGGGAGGGCAGGGATTCACTGATTACGCTTCTGTCTGTAATTACACTCGGTTACGCCGGCTGAAGTTAGAGTAGTCTTCAGCTGGCGTAACTGAGTGTAACTACGCTCAGACAGGGAAAGTGTCATGGGGAGTGCACCAGAGCTACACTGGCGTACTTATGGACAGAGGGCCTGATCCAGATCTACGATGTAGCGCTGAGCGTGCTAACGCTCAGCGTTACATCACTGAC
>WWET01002189.1:176947-189088 GCA_011038615.1 Limnodynastes dumerilii
TGACTTATCTGGGGCTCAAGGGGTTAATCACAACAGCCACCTGGTCTGTTCTCCAATGACTAATGCCCCTTCTCCCACCCCAAATATGACTTATTACCAATGACCTGCCACCACCAAGGCTATTCACAGGAGGCATCCGGTTCTCCTTTACCCAAATCAAACACAGTTATGCTTTACCAGAATTATCATCGACCCAGAATGACCTCTTCTGTTACCAGTCAGTAGCGTTTAATAACCGAGCTGGTCTGACACGTCAATCCATAAGAACACAGACACCTGCACTTATTAATTGATATTTAATATGATAATAATCACAATGCTTAGTTACAGAGAATAACAAAATAGACATACAATATGCAAAACAGTTTCTTATAAAATAAACAGGTGAAAACACAGAAAGACTTACACACGAGAACCGTCTTGGCCGGGACAGGCCAGAGAAGTCCCATGAAGTGAACCCCATGTATGTATCATACACACTTTTTAAAGACCAAAACCTGCTCCTCTCCAGACAGCCCCCACCTTTGTGACACATGACAGGTCTTGGGTCTGGAGAGGATCTTCTACGGAAATCTAGCTTTTATGATGCCCCTAATAAACTGATCCATTTACAACAGGGCCCTAACCTGACCACCTTGTTCTGCCTCACTACATTCAAGGTATTTCCCTAAATCACTAGACCATGGCCAAACAGAGGTCACTCTATATACAGATATTTAATTTGTACACATAATATTTGATTATATCCTGACAGTCTTGCTGATCGAATCAAAGACAATCTAATTTCTTCCCAGCTACCGACTACTCTCAATTAATTGATCTCAATTTGTATTCGGGTGGATATTTGTCACCGTGAGAGGGCTTCTGAAAGAAGAGAGATTTCTCATCCAAAAATATCTTTGTCATCCCGTCCTAGGAACCCAACTCCGCCACCGGAAGAACCCATGCACCTTGGAAGGTCACGACTTTCCATCCAAGAGCGTCAACGAAGGTCAAAGGAGAATCTTTGTTTTTATTGCGGTGAACCTGGTCACCTTCGTCTGCACTGTTCTAAATGCCTGGGAAACAGGCACTCCTAACTCATTCGGAGGAGGAAAAGTTAGGAGTACTATTGCACTCCTCCACTTCAAAGGACTGCACATTACCCACGAGGCTAGTGTTCAAATCTGTTGAAACACCTCTGACTGCCCTCCTAGATTTTGGGGCTGCTGAAAATTTTATTTCTCAGCAAACTGTAGAGACACTTGGAATTAACACTGAAGCGATTGCTATCCCGACGTATCTTACGGCTGTGGACGGCACCCGAATTCCAGGTGGTACCATCACCAGGACGGTTCCTGTAAAATTCCGGAGAGGGGTTCTACATGAAGAATCCATCCAGTTCTTTGTTTTAACAACAGCTACCTTTCCCATCATTCTGGGATTACCATGGCTTCAAACCCACAACCCTAATATTGATTGGTCATCTCAAATTGACCGGATAGATCGGATAGTCCCTCAACGTCTCACCAAGAATAATCTTCATCCTGACATTCCAGTCCAATATCAGTAATTCCGAGACGTTTTTAGCAAACAGTTGGCAGAAACACTACCACCTCATCGCCCCTGGGACTGTCCCCTCGATCTCATCCCTGGTTCATCACCACCCAGAGGTAGAACATATCCTTTAACTTTACCCGAGACTCAATCCATGACAGAATATATACAAGAGAACCTAGCAAGAGGTTTTATCCGACCTTCCTCCTCTCCTGTGCAGTGCAGTGTTTTTTTTGTCAAGAAAAAGGACGGCAGTCTCCGTCCTTGCATCGACTGTCGAGGTCTGAACTCTACAACCATCAAAAATCGGTATCCCCTACCTCTAATTTCTGAAATGTTCGACTGCATCAAAGGGTCCTCTGTGTTTACCAAGCTTGACCTTAGAGGTGCGTATAACCTCATCAGGATCAGAAGTGGCGACGAGTGGAAAACGGCATTTAACACGCGAGATGGGCATTATGAATACCTGGTAATGCCTTTTGGTCTAAGTAATGCTCCTGCCATTTTTTCAAGCCTTTGTCAACTAAATCTTCCGGGATTTATCATTTACCATCTGGTACCCTAGATGACATACTAATATTTTCCAAAGATATTTCTACTCATCGTACCACGGTTAAGGAAGTCCTGTCCCGGCCACGGGAGATTCATTTATTTTGTAAACTAGAAAAGTGTACCTTCGAGACCGACAGCATCCCTTTTCCAGGTTTCATCTTATCCGGAACCCAGATCCAGATGGACCCAGAGAAAGTTCAAGCCATACTGGACTGGCCACAACCCACCTCTCTCAGACGCATCCAGAGATTCATCAGCTTCGCAAATTTCTACCGCTGATTCAGTCAAGGGTATTCTACCATTCTTGCTCCCATCACTTCTTTGACACGCAAACATTCTAATACCGTAAAATGGCCTGTGGAGAGCCAACAGGCATTTCAACAATTGAAAAAGGCCTTTGTCACAGCCCCAGTCCTTCGACAACCAGATACCTCTCTACCTTTCTACCTTGAGGTGGATGCCTCCGCAGCCGACACCGGGGCGGTTCTCTCTCAACATTTTTTAGATGGCCAAATTCATCCCTGCAGCTTCTTCTCCATGAAATTCCTGCCAACAGAAAAGAATTACGGTATTGGAGAAAAAGAACTCCTTGCCATGAAGCTCGTCCTGGAAGAATGGCGTTATCTCCTCGAGGGTGCTGTCTATCTGATCAAGGTCTTCACAGACCATAAGAATTTGCTGTATTTTAAAACCGCACAGTGCATCAACCAACGACAAGCTCGCTGGTCTCTTTTCTTTGCTCGTTTTAACCTCCAGCTTCGTTTCCGGCCAGGTTCAAGGAACGGCAAGGCAGATGCCTTGTCTAGACTTTTTACTCCGGAGGAGGTTGATGGAAAAGAGAGCCACCTCATTCTAGATTCCGTCCGAGTTGCTAGTACGAACTCCGTTCCGGTTGGCAAAACTTTTGTTCCTGCAAGCCTTCGTAAGAAACTCCTACACTGGGTCCATGCATCTCAGTTTTCTGGACATGTAGGCATTACCAAAACTTTGGCATTCGTTTCTCGGGACTATTGTGAAGCTGTCAAAGACTTTGTTAATGCATATTCCCAGTGTGCTCAGCACAAGTCCTCTTGAAAAGCTCCGTCTGGTACTCTTCAACCTCTGCCCGTTCCAAAAACTCCATGGTCCCACATCTCAATGGACTTTGTTACAGACTTGCCTCCCTGCAAACAATACAACACCATTTGGGTAGTTATTGATCGTTTCTCCAAGATGGCACACTTCATTCCTCTGAAAGGGTTACCTTCTGCCCCCGTTCTGGCCCAGTTGTTTATTACCCATATATTTCGCCTGCATGGATGTCCTGAAGAAATCGTGTCAGACAGAGGCGTTCAATTCACGGCTCAGTTCTGGCGGGCACTTTGCATAAATCTTCAGATCAACTTGAAATTCTCCACTGCTTACCATCCTCCGACGAACGGGCAGACCGAACGTGTTAGCCAGGACCCGGAGACCTTCATCCGTCTCTTTGTTTCTTCATCTCAGGATGACTGGGTAAATCTGTTACCATTGGCAGAATTCTCGCATAACCAGCATTATCACGAGTCGTTGGACAACACTCCATTTAAGGTAATATACGGGTGCCATCCCAGAGTTCCACCCTTTCCTTTACTTCCGGCCACCTCTGTGCCTGCATCTGTAGCAACTCTGGAGAAATTCGCAGAGACCTGGAAAAAAGTGAGAACTGCCCTCTTAAAAGCATCCAAGAGATATAAAATTCATGACGATCGTAAAAGAACTGCTATTCCCTCTCTTCGTCCAAGAGATAGGATGTGGCTGGCATCAAAAAATCTTTGCCTCAGAGTACCCTCTATGAAATTTGCTCCTAGGTTTCTGGGTCCTTTCAAGATTCATTTATGAAGAACAAAATGCCGCACTCAAAATATTGGAAATCCTCAGTGTTACAAAGATGAAGTAATAGATTAAATAAACGGTGGAGTAACAGTGGGACAAAGTGCACGGTGAAATTATTGTTAAGAAATATATTCGGAAATTAAATGACCTATGCACAGAGCCCACTGGTGCTACCCTCTCCTCTAGTATATTGATAAAGACAAAAAGAGAAAAAGATGAGGATTTGAAGGTGCACTAGCACTCCAAGAGAACAATGGAAATTAAATATAAGATAAATAACTTTTATTAATTATAATTAAAATTAGAGTTAGAACTTGTTTCCATTGTTAATTGTATTTAATTAACTTTGTAATGAACTAAGGATGATCATAAACACAACGGCAGCAGATGCCAGTGAAATATAAAACCACATATAATTGGTGAGACACAGGACGGAAGTGTCCAGCAGCGACCATTCTGATTGGTCTAGAGGTTCTTTAAATATACTCACCTGCCGATCAGCTGGTTGATGCCTTGAGAAAGCTCGCTTTCAGAGTGAAACGCGCGTTGGCGTTCACATGGGGGCTGTCTGAGCTAAATGTCCGCTATCCACACTGTTAGCATAATTTAACTTATCTAGCTGTTCTAAATGTGCTGTTGTATTTGGCACACTTAACTCACTGCTCTGGCTGCTGTTATAGAGGACATACAATTTCCTCTGTATACGGTGCTGGCTGTTTGACATATTCAATATATATTTTCTAAGGGACAGCATCTTGTTGTTTCCTTATTTATTTAAGACACACTTACCTATATGTTCTACATGGAGTTTTTCCCGCTTATTTCTACAATGAGGGGTACATTTGCTCCACATAACTTACATTAAACGCATTATTTTGCTTACTAGTGTGCCTATATTAATTAGCCCGTTTAGTGGCTTATTTTCAGCCATTTTTTCTAACCAGCACCTATCAACAGTATTTGAATCCAGCACACATTATCTGATTATTAGTTTAATATAATAATTATTGAGTTACAAATTACTTAATGTACGGATCCAGTAAATGAGAATTTTTTTCATGATATATACCATCTTAAGACAGCTTCTGTATGGTACCCTTATTGGTTATCTTGCATAAATATAATTGGTACTTACCTCAGACATTGCCCCCACTTGATTTTATTTTCACTTATTGTCCTGTGTCTCACCAATTATATGTGGTTTTATATTTCACTGGCATCTGCTGCCGTTGTGTTTATGATCATCCTTAGTTCATTACAAAGTTAATTAAATACAATTAACAATGGAAACAACTTCTAACTCTAATTTTAATTATAATTAATAAAAGTTATTTATCTTATATTTAATTTCTATTGATCTCTTGGAGTGCTAGTGCACCTTCAAATCCTCATCTTTTTCTCTTTTTGTCTTTATCCTTTCAAGATTAGCCAGGTTATTAACCCAGTGGCCTAGTTGGAGCTACCCCCTCAGCTTCGAATTCCTAATTCTTTTCACACATCCTTACTCAAACCCCTTGTGAACAAAAGGTTTTCATCACCTCTGAAAAGGCCTCCTCGGATCTCTGGAGCTCAAGGGGAAGAATTCGAAGTGGAGGAGATTGTGAATTCTTGGGTTCGCCATGGCCATCTTGAATACTTGGTGGACTGAAAGGGATTCGGTCCTGAAGAGCGCGCTTGGATCTGCGCCTCTAACATCAATACACCCAGATTAATAAAAAAATTCCTTCACAAGCATCCTGCCAAGGTCTCAACTGGGCGTCCAGAGGCCACCCGTAAAGGAGGGGGTACTGTCACGTTATGCAGCGGCAAGCGCCGCACTTACCGTGTCCAGCCGTCTGCTCTCCTTCTCCAGCGTTCCCGCAATCCAGGGCTGCAGAGACAGTCACTAGCATAGTGACAGTCTCCTATACTCACTGCAATCAGACCACTGCTGCCGCCGGCGTCCCACGTGTGTTCTGGCGCCAAAGCACCGCGGGAGCTTTGTTCCATGGGCGCTGCCATTTTGCTTGTGATCACATGATCTGAACCACCAATGGAACTATGCTTCTCCAGTCTTCCAGCCAGTCAGTGTGTAGGGCACACTATTTAAACCCTGAGCACAGAGCTATCGTTGCCAGTACAACTAGTCTACTCTAGGTGCCTGGTTCCTGCCTTGATCCTGATCCAGTTTACCTGCCTTGATCCTGATCCAGTTTTCCTGCCTTGATCCTGATCCAGTTTACCTGCCTTGATCCTGATCCAGTATACCTGCATTGATCCTGATCCAGTATACCTGCATTGATCCTGATCCAGCTACTCCAGCATCCGGTCCAGCTACTCCAGCATCTGGTCCAGCTTGGCCGACTTCCTCGGATCCTACTCCTTGACATCATCTATTTCTGATTGTTGCTTTGATCCTACACTCCACTATTGTGTATAACTATCTACATGCACCAACCTCCTATTAAACCCACAAGTGTCCACTTTACGCCTACTTGTCAAATCCTTCCCTTGGTACCTGAAACGGATCCACAAGATCCTGAAGCCGTGACACTAATTGGTTGCTATGAGTAACATCTCTACTTTTCCGAACCCGCAGCTTAGTAAATCTGGCCCTAAGGGTCTCTTTCAACAGTATTACACCGAACTTCATGCATATTGTCCCATGGACTATTCCTTGCAAGACAGATTATTGGAGGAGGCTCAATTACTGATGTTATGTCCAGAACAACGTGAAATTTTAGAAAAGCCAAATTCAACACAAGAACTCTCCCAGACTATTAAACAAATACACCTTTATAAAGTGCCAGGCCCAGATGGTCTTAGAAACTATACATTTTTAGCTTATAACTTTGTTCCCAATTTGAAAGATTTTTATAGAAAATTATTGGATTATGGTGATGCATAATTGAATTTCAGTGAAGCCTATATGATCTTATTGCCAAAGCGAGACAACAACCCTCAGTCTTTATAATTTTATTGACTAATCTCACTTCTAAATATAGATTTTAAGATTTTTTGTAAAATAATGGCAACACTTCTTTCATCTAACCTCCAAAGCATTTTAATGGAAAGAGTAACTAGAGTTTACTGAGAATGTGACAGAAGCAATCATATATATTTTAAAGTATATAGGTATATACTGCTCAGATTTATCTAATTTTAGCAAAGTTGGATGGATGGGGCTACACAGACGGACATAAAACAAACTGTAAAATAAGCCCAGCGCTTTTTAAGGCAAAGAAGTGGAATATTCATCAATGGCTGAGTTAATCACCTAATCTCAACCCAATTGAGCATGCATTTCACTTGCTCAAGGCAAAACTTATGACAAAAAAAAGAGATCAAACAATTTTAAAAAACCTGCAACAATCTCCTCGCAAAGCATTATTAAGAATGAAACCCATCATTCCGTTATGTCCATGAGTTCCTGCAAAGGATTCCTAACAAAGTATTAAAAAAATGAACATTTTATTTATGATTATGTTAATTTGTCCAATTACATCTTCAGAGGCTGAAAATAGGATACCATGTAGAAAATTTTTTGCAATTACTAAACATTTCATACTCTAGTTTGGTTCACCTTCAATTACATCCGTTACTTCATTTCTAATCCACAGTGGTGGCGTTCAGAATCAAAATTATGAAAATTGTGTCACAGTGCAAATATAAATAATCCTAACATGTTTAAACAAATTCATATGGTGGTGAAGAGAGGTATATATTTAAATTGATGATATAGGTGTAATATGTAGTATATACGAAAACAAATACATAAAACTTTTGCTTTTGTAATGGGACGTATGCAAAGTTGTTTCATTCTCTATCAATAATATTTTAAATCTGCATGCACTATTAATGCACCTAGATTTTTCGAATACTTAAAGGTCAAGACGTGTAATGTAAGTTTTGGCACAACCACAAGGACATTAATTAAAATCAAACTCCTTACAGCACAACAGGAACTCCTAATAGCAGTATTTGTATGCAATACATTCCAATAGAAACATTATTATTTTGTCAACACAATTTCTGTGACAAGAAGTTATTACAAGGCAATGGTAGACACTGCAACCAAAGCGCTACATGTAACCCACTGTACACAAGGTTATTAAATGTGACTGTAGCTGACATCCGTTAAAGGCATTTCTGTGAGCGTTCTTTTACAAATCCTATGAATGTTAAAATGCGGGTTAGTGTCTCATGCCCAGTAGAAAAATGGTCGCACAAAATCGCTGCCATTTTCGACGTCATGTCCAGTGACGTCATCACGTTGGCTGTCACGCTGTCAGGATGACGTGGTGCTGGAGGATGCCCAGGCCGAGCTCTGAACTAAACGTTTCCCGAAATTGAAGTGACCGGGTTTGGGGATAGGGATGGCGGACTCGGGGAGCGAAGCCCCTACGGACGGTAAGTGCGGCTTGTACTCTGCTTCCTTACATGTGTGTTTGGGGAGACTAGACTCGTGCCAGGGGGTGCTGGGCTGTCCAGTGGGGGGAGGCAGTGCTAAGTGGGAGCCGTGGACCGGCTGCAAACACACATGTCAGCTTGTGTGTGACGCTGCTGGAAGGGCTGGGTGGGGAGCAGACACATCGTCACATGTTTATATGCATGCACTTGTTAATATCTGCTGATGAGTGCTCGTGTTACTGGGGATGATGATCATGTAAATGGGGACACCTATATTATATACGGAACAGTTTTAAAACGGCTATGGTTAGGATAGTATTAATATCCAGAGGCTGACAGTGGATACCGCAACTAAAAAACCATACTCCATAATGAAGTTTGTCCCACATTTGTTTCACTGTAAACAATTAATTTTAGGCCCATTGCATGTCACCAGTTTGAAAGCTCTCTCTCTTTCTCTCTCTAAAATGGGAGATGAGGATTATATTGTCATATGTCTTACATTTTAAGTACTGCTACATTGTGTCCTGTGTTGATTTAATAATACATTAGTGCTACATGAGTTGGCATTTATTGTTGGTGACATAATTAGCATGAGAAAAACATAATAATTATCCACACCATATACTATAATTTTGAGCAACACTGTACCTATTATGAGCTTCTTAGGTGTCAGATGGACATATTTTTTATTCACTTATAGTTCAGGTAATGAGTAATATAGGGCAGATTGGTAAGAAACATTTGCCCTTCACAGATAAGTAAGAATGGTGACTTCTGTACAGAAGGCTACTGTATGGAAAGCATACTTAAGTGTAAATCCAGTCCCTTCTTACTATAGTTCTCAGCACAATTTATACTTTGCACGATTGTCTTAAATGTTTGTATTTATAATAAACTTTTGTGTTTTAACTTATATAAGTGTTGTGAAAAATATAATAAAATGTTTGACTAATCTATTTTACTGACTTTAATTAAAGTTTTAAACACCAATCTTACTATTATTGATTGCTCCTAAAAGGTGAGCAGAAACTAGCAATTTCTACTGTCTTAAGAGCAATGATTTGTAATTTAATAGCTTTTTCTGAGGGTGATGGATCTTTAATTGTGAAAAAAACAATGATGCAATGTACAGAACATTTGATCAGCTGTAAAATGATAATTGTTTTTCACAATTAACTCACTGAAAAAAAACAAGTGTTAAAACAGAAAACCACATTTTGGTCTTTACTAGGTTACCCTCCCTTTTCCTTAATATGAATTCACACTAACTGTCAGTTATCACCCAACTTCTTACCAGTGTCCAACTGTGCAGTAGAATTGTGTGCAACAGTATCATATAATGTGATTGGATTTTTTGGAGCTTCAAACAATTCCCATTCCTCTTCCATAGGGTTGCTATTGTGGGTGTGCATATCTTTACAGCAGATTTATAGGAACACATAACAATCCCCATGCCATTTACAGCCTGATGTATATAGAATGCATCAGTGGAACTTTGTTTTGTTTGTTCTGTGGTGAATCCTAGCTTTATCCATGCATATGTGCTGTCGCTTAGGAGACCACTCCCACTGTTTGCACAGAGTTTTGAATGCTTAACCCTGCCATATTATTTTCGATATGTCATAAAATGCTGATAAATCACTAGCGAGGATTTCTCAGTTGGCTGAATCCCCAGACTTACTGTAAATTTTAATTATATACCCTTCCCACATGTAATTGCAAACAGTCTCCCAGTTGGAAGTCATTAATAGTTGAGCAAATTGGATCTGTTTATCAGCCGGATGTGCGTTCAGTTGACAGCTTTCTGATATGACCATTTGGAAACTGCCAACGTGAAAGTGTGGAGTGGTCTATAGTGTGGGGAGTCAGAGCTACACTTACACCTTTTTTTTAGGTGTAAGTATAGACCTGAGCAATGCCATGTTGAACTGCAAGGGGAGGCAAATTTAAATTGTGAAACCAGAATTAAAATTGAGGGATGAAGTTTCTTAGCTCAACTCTATTTTATAGATTAAACATAAAGCTATGCAGCATGTCAGTTATATATGCAAAAGTAAAGTGTTTTTCCAGCATGCAAAAGAATTAAAATGATCAGCACCCCTTTGCAGAATGGTTTAGCCAAGCTGTAAACTTCCACTTGTTTTGCCATTACTCCCAAACTCTGAATCAGCTCCTGGGTGTCTAAAATCATGGTCAGCCAGTTCTGCAGAAAAGCATTTGTAGGGTATAAATTTTATCATCTGGTGGACTGATAAATTTGCTAGCACGTCTCTTCCGTGCTATAATCCGTATGGCATTGTCACTTAGTTATTACCAGTGTGTGGGCAAACCCAATTATCCGGCAGTTTTTCTTCAACATATTTTAGTGAGTATCTAGAACCACGGTGAGTGGAGAAACAAGTTTTTGTTTATGATAAATGTGACCAGCAATAAATTTGATCAGCTGACATTTCTTATAGTTTGATACAGATATCAGATGCTTTTGGAAACATGACAAGCTCTGAGAATCTATCACACATCTGATCATACCAGTATTATTGTTCCAGCTTATGACTTGTCTCTGAACACTTGAATGTTTTCAACCTTTTGACATCCTTGAAGCAGCTTTGCAACATATAACTTATGGTATATAAAGTTGTAAGTAGGGGAGGGTGAGAGAGAGATGTATGGGGGATACTTATGATATTTTATAGGCTGGTTAACATGGAAATCTACAATGAAATTGTATGGCATAATAATTTATCCTCTTACCATGCTCTGTAATTATGTGAAATTTCTAATTTATTAATATTTAAATTATAGTTTGTAATTGGACACAATATTGTATAAATTCATATATACACAACATGGAAAAGAGCCTTCCTTAATTACATTATGTTACCATAATACTAAAGTTTCATTGCCTTAGTCAAATCAAACTTGATAAATGTGAGATAACACTAAGCGGTAGATTTTAAAGTGTTTGCAGAAAATGTTATCTTAATATGTATTTATTTTTGAAGGTTTTTAAAATGCGTTTCTCTTGATATATATAACATATAAAGGGCATTGTACTACAATGTTTGTACATTGTACATTGTTTGTTTGTAATATTACTATAACTGCTACAATGTTTTTTTTATATTTGTTCTGGTTATAGTATGGTGTCTGGGAAGTTATGTCTACTATTCTGCGGCTCTGTTGTAGCTTTTCCTGTGTTATTTTTGTGCATTGCATTGTGTTTTATAGCTCTGTAGTAAACCATATAATACTAGTGGAAGTTGATAAAAGCAGGACAAAGCTTTAACAGATAGGCAACCTTAGGTATCCCTAGTGTTCCGAAACTAGTTTCTAGTTTCCTAGCACCTGCCCCAGTTTGCCTTTGCTTGTTTTAATAGGATTCTCAAATTAATATATTTTTTATCAATTCAGTTAATTATTTGTGGATTTTATAGTTCTCAACAATGGATACTAGTTGTTTGGTATATAGAAGATCACTTTTTGGTGTATGTGGGTGACTAGGCAAAGTTGTAAGGAGGTAGCAGCCAAACTTGTATTTTATCCAGGTGCAATATCAAGTGCATATTTATTAGAACAATTTGGGAGCTGAATGAATTTTGAAGAAAATATACCTCAAAATCATTGCAAAAATATGTAAAATTGTGTATGTAGAGGGTATGTACCTGTATATGAAATGCAAAGTGGTGCTTGACCTGGTGACAGTGGGCAACAGGTACTTTCCAGAAAAAGATTGACAACCGCTGGTCTATATGCTTTGAATGATTCTGTTGCATGTTTTCCTGTATCTCCTCTTTTTCATCAAGGGAA